>WJFA01000196.1:0-54754 GCA_009870155.1 Pseudobourletiella spinata | reverse complement strand
ACTGGATATCATATGCAGGTCCTGTGCGATTCCAATTTGACGAGTGGTGAACCATTCAGTGAGCTTGCACTAACGTTACGCTCAATAGCCGGAGAGTAGCTCATAATGTTAGTAAGGATGCACCCATACTATACGCTCATCTGGAGGCTTCCGACTCCATATGTTCCACTGGATCCCGCTATCAGGTTTCCTTCTAATCACCTCAACAACAAATGTTTATTATTTGTGGGTGTGGGTCTCGAAAATGACTAACTAACAACTCCGTAATAGCAACCATTTCCCTTTACCCTTCAAGATTTCCGCATTGATTTGCCGCCGAAGGTTTATGGTCAGTTTTATTGTGTCCATTGAAGAAGTAGAGTAAGTATGGACGATGGAGTCTACATGTAAATTTCTGGAAATTTCGAGAAGCTTGAAAACAATCTCATAAATTTCTTTTGCTAAAATCAGTCAATAAATATATTAATGTATAACCAGTGCCCCCTAAAGTAGTGACTAACTTTGAGTATTTTCAATACTCAAAACTTGTCGACTTTAAAAGAAAACCGCGATTTGCTGCACATCTGTCTATCTATCTGTGATATCGGAAGCTCCCTAAAGCCCTATCTTTGAAAGACGACTAACTGCGTGAGTTATATTCACCTTGCGGAGCTGAAAATTGTGATGGGAAGATGGGATTGAGTACTCGAAACATTCATTCCGGTTTAGTACAGTTTAATATGTATCACCTCTGAGCGGAGGAAAATTATTCGCCCATTGCTTCATGATAATATCTGATCATAAGAAATATTCCCTGATACGTTAATTGTTTAACTACGGGCAGGGGACCAACAATTATTACATTAATATTAATTCAAATTCTAGTCCCAAGCTCCTCTGCAGACGTTGATAAGCTAAAAGCAGACTTCTCACGGAGGTTCAAGTGGTCATGGAGCAGCTCAAAACTCTTCGCATCTCCACGTCATGGCTCGTGGGAGCATCTGCTTGTTGACAGTACACTACTTAAAGACGAAGTTACATCGCCATTTATGGCAGCAATCAAAAGTAAACCACGTGCGCATTATACAGCTTCAACTGACGCACACGGACGGAGATAGCTTACGATGGCAATAATTGGGGAATTAGATAGCTCCATAGGCTGCCTGGCTATGCGGTTCGCGTACACAAGAACAACAACAACAGCAACAGCAACAACAAGATGGGAGGACATCTTCTCGAGGGAAAATCAGCGAAGTGACGAGAGCCCCTGCACGCACGGCTATGTAGTCGTGCAGTATAGTAGTAAGCTTACCATGAACCACGACCACACGCTACCACGTCCATCAGCATCAGACATAGAGAACACACTTCCCTCACTCTGGCGCACCAACGCTTAACCCACACAGGCTGAAAAGTGTTTTCCTCCACCCCACAGCAATGGACATGGTGCGAAATCACATCCGTACACACCATCGTCTGGCGCACAACTAAGTGCACTCACGCACAAACAGGGACTCCCTCTCGCCGCTCCTTCGCCGAGAAGGAATGTTTTGCTTGAGAGGGTCCCCTGTAATAGGTTCAGACGAGGGAAAAAAGGAAAGAGAATTTCTCGATTTTTTTCGCACGAAACCAGAGAGTTTATCGACCTTTGAGAGTGGAAGCACACGGTGATGTAGTTAAGGAAAAGTATGTTGTCGGTGCCTTCATGATTTTTTTTCTATCTCTCTCTCTCTCTCTTACTCCCTCATAGTACACAGAGCCTTTTCATAGCAGCAGCAGTAGTAGCGCAATGGACTCGGTACGGAGGGTATATAGGCACGATGCATGGGACACATACGTATAGATAGAGCCCGTCAATCGCACATAGAACAACTCTCATTCATGTAAAGGGGATCATCAGAATTTTTTGGTTTATGCATGAAATTCCCCTCGTGTGAATGGACGGAAGATCCTTACAGCATTCCTAACTGGGATCATCCAACGTCCTTTCTTCCAGATTCAAAATAATAATAAACCACAGAGAGGCGTTGTTATTGTCCACCGCAGGCTTCGCTCCTGGCCATATACAAACCCTGTCAACGTCGGAAAAAGTTACTCGTTCATCCATCCAGTTCCGGAAATATACCATGCTGCTCTTTCTTACTAATTTCTCCTCCCACTGAAGGAAGGAATGAACGAACCTGGCAATAATGCAAATGCGAGACAGGCTTTGCAGCGGCATCATCTTCCCTAGTCCCACTGTTGCCCATGTTCCGAACTCGAATATTAATTTTCAGAAAATGAAGGGATAACTCCATAAAACTCTCTTGCAATTTCCGTTTCCTCCCTCATTCATACCCATATGCTGGGTTGTTTCTCCTAGACGATCTCCTTCATCATCATGCTAAATATTTGCAGTGCGGTTCCACTCACTTGGCAATGGAAGGAACGAAATGCCTCCAACCATAATGACTCCATTATGAAGAAAATGATGCAGAGGGTTTCTTGTTCAACAATGAAGAGCGAGCGGCAGTGCAGGGGAAGAAGCAGAGAGGGGGAAAGAAGTGCAGCGACCCTTAAAAACTACACTTAACTTTGATTTGCTTTACTTAATTCATCTTTTCTTTGGATTTTCTCTCTTCATCCCGGTCTCTCCCTCCCTCTCATTCTCTCTCTGTCTCACACACACAAACACACACACACACACCCACAAAGACTATACCCTTTGAAAACGCGTGGAATGCTACTCACATAAAGAAAAGTGGTGGTAAGGAGGATGGGCAAGACTATCTGTCGGCGGCCAGGAGTAAGAAGAAATGGCGAAAAAAGTTCAAGCTCGCTACTAGCCAGTCAGAGTACCACCAAAATCTTATTGAGCAGAGCTCTATGCACAATTATTACACACAATTCTGTTTCTGCCTCTGAACCAAAAGGTTTTTGACCCAAATGTGGGTTAGAAAAGGCAGAAAACAAGTACTCAAGAGACAAACGGGGAGATGCGGACATGTCCAACCATGACTGGAGTGGAAGGGCCTGAGTTGGAAAAAGTGGCAGGATGGGAGATCACTATCAGCGGGGCTGTAGCAAGAGCAACCGGCAGTTGCCTATAAAGTCCAGCGGCATGCATACTTAAAATCCGGGGTCCCATCACAAACGCATAACCATGGGAACATACAGGTAAATACATGAACATCCATCTTTTGCGTACAAACAAAATTATCCTGTGAAGAACAATGCGGATCACTGGACATGAACCTCGGCCACGATGGAATTCTATTCTTTTTTATTTTGTAAAGTCTATTTGAAGACTCCAATTTATCTGGCCCTATTCGGCCAATACGAAGGAGGAATAGGGCTAGGATGACTTCTTGGCACAGAGAGAAGTGTCAGGACCACAGCGCCGCGGACGAAGCTGTAGTATCATAATGTCATTTTGGCTGATGATCGATGATCATTTAAGGGGATAAATCTCACGAGGGAGAAGTGCGCATAATATGAATACATTAACATCACAGGTACAGCCACGTTTAGTTCCTCTCTCCCTATATCTCTCTCACTTTAACTTTTCCCACTCCTCCATCATCAACAACACCATCAGCATCACCATCATTTTCCGCATGTGAAATAACGCGAGGGATATTACCTGTTCCCACCAAACATTGGTTTTAGTCAAATCTTGGCACATAAAATCTCTACTACGCCAGCTGCTATATTCTGTGTCTGAGCATGCATCTGTAACTGAATATAATAAAAAAAATGTCTACTCGCATATCCTGTTTCGCTGCCTCTCTGACGAGAAAACTATCATGGCCGAGCCCTTAGCCACATGCACAGTTGAGAGGAGAAACAAGTACGCATAAGAACCGTGAGGTGAGATACTTAGCATGAAACTATCCATTATTTCAATGATTCTATAAACTTTTGGTTTCATTGACCCCTACGTAAATGGAAAGTGATTCATTTTGGCATCTTGCCCTCCTTCACTGTACCCCACGAACCATCCAAACCGTTCATCAAAAGGCACATGCCGGGGTAAGGCTAGATTTCAGCAGGGATGGTAAGTCTGGCTATTCAGTCCGATCATATGGATGGACAAGGGCCAAAGTATAATCATTTGATTTCTTCCACTCAACTGTAACAATAATTTCCTATCCTCCTCTGCCCTCAAATCTCCGCTGATAAGCTCTAATGGCGACGCAGTTTTAATCCATCCAAGGAACATGGGCCTCTGTACGTGCTCAGGTTTGCAAAAAAAATAAGAAAAATATTATTCCACGCTACCCTCCGCTGAGGCGCCTCCAATGGGATTTTTAATGTTCCAGATGCAAGGACACGAAAAATGGCAAGGTTACACAGCTCGCAGTCAGCGGTAAGAACCTGTTTCAGTCAGTCAGTCGCTGGACTCTGGAATATGAGCTCCAGCGCCACCACGGACCCTACTCGCCAATCACACAATGACCGACGGCACATGTTGCTGCTGGTGATGACAAGGAGAGTTGTGAGAAGAATTCTGGGTGAGCTGTGCTGATAGATCCATCATCTTTGAGGTTGATATTGTATCACTCATTTTGCAGCTGGCATTCGCATGGTGCAAATTTTGGATGGGACCAACAGTTCCAGTATCAAGGCTGCGGGTTTCCGCTGCTTACTCCACCACGGCTCACAGCCTCTTGCTCAAACAATCCATTCGTCCCTGTCCGTCCTCCACCCACTCAGCATTAATAGACTCCCTGACCAGATCCGTAGTTAGAATGCAACGCACCACGGCACTCCAGAGTGCATTAACTTTTCGTATATTCGCACTACAAACAAAGATAGTGAATTCAGTTCTACTAAGTTATGTTGAGGTAAAGCTCTCGTTACCATACTCGTTCGTAGTCATGCGTGTACATGCTTTCACTCCACAAGTTTTTCCTCACCACCAAGTCAAAGTTCTAATGAACTTTTGATTTCCTCCCAGCGGATAAGCATACAGATGGGCCAGTGATGCGCGGCAAGTCCTGTGAACGTGCATATGCTCACACAGCCAGGGGAGTGCAGACGTGGTGCAGGCCGAGCACATGCCAGAGCGGTCATGCCTCGGATTATGTGACTCGTACTTTTGTTAGTCGCGTCACAGTGAGTGAGTGAGAGAGTGAGTGTGAGTGGGGAACCCACAATAATAATGACCGATTATGTCCAAGTCCAGTCTCAGCGAGTATAGAAAGGCTGATGTAACTTATACACGGGAAATTCTTATAGATGGCAAAAAGATGAACTGAGAGGATTACAGGTTGTTCATATAGTCATATGTAACTGTACATAACGAAGAGCTTGTATAGCTAAAAATCAGCAGTTTACTGTCATAAGATAGTGAGGCTAGTAGTGGAAGTAGTGGAAGGACGTCTGCATACTTCAAAATTTCCGAAATTATACTCCCATTTTCACACATACACACACCCACATCCTCTCTGCAGATCAAGATTTGAGTTTACGATATTTTCCCCATATTTTTCCGCCTCGCCTACGTGGGAAAGAAAAGAGGAACAGTTTGACCTGCATGTAAAGTAGTCTATAGCTCGGCCGGTCATTCATCCACCCGTTTCTGCTCTGTAGAAGGCAGGAGAGTGATGATTGCACGACAAATCATCCGCAAATGCGCATGCATGTTCTCCCTGGAAACTTCAAATGTGTAAGGTACTGCGAGTTTCCTAATTTTTTGGAGTTTTTACAAATAGACTTGAAGAATGTAGCGTCGATACAGCACAAGCCTCCCACACTTCTTGCCCCACGGTCTCCAGCAAATGGTGGACAATATTGGGGGTGCTGGAATACGTAGCTGACTGCCGTTCAGGGCCACGGCCAGGACTCCCTTGTCCATGTACATGAACACATGCTCTGCAATCTCAAGTGAAATTAACTGACTAGCTTTGAGAGCCAACAGAGAGGACGGATACACGCTCAAGTGAGGAACTCATCCGTACTCACTGTCAGGAACAAGATGAACGCTTTCACGTCAACTCATGGCGGTTGATTGTGATTGAGAGCCCCTGCCCAACAGGCTTTCTCACTAATCTCATCCAGTTCCTACAACAACCATGGGAACAGCTAGTTGTGTTTCTGTATGTAAGCAGCAAGTTGATTCAGCTCCGAGGAGCCATTGTCACTAAATAGCAGTTGGAAACAGGAGATTTTAACAAACCTTTTTATTTGGAATTTAAAACAAAAACCATACCTGTATTCACATATTAACTTCACCACACACACACACACACACATACACACACAGGTCTATCAGGATACGTAAAGTACACAAGGAGAAACATTTTTCCTGGTGAGACGGGACTTCATACCTCATACTCTAGTCCTGATTTGATATGGAAGTTCATAGATGTGCCTCTAATTTACGTGATAATTTTCTTCAGAATACGTACAAAACTCTCCGCACATATTTAAAAGCTTCAAGAGGGAAGGGAGGAGGAGTTAAATGTGGCACATGTTACGTCACGAAGCAGAATCTGCCTACATCCGCCCCAAACAATGCCATCACGAGAGAATTTGCATCTTCCATCTGGCGCATTATTAACACTGTAATATAAATAAAAGTGCAAATTCTAAACTTTTAGCGATCCTGTAAGTTATTTATGCGACGGATGCGACAGAAAACTCTTTCATTTTAAAACAACTCCTTGAATGGAACGTCAATTTTCTACTACTCCGGCAAGGCAGAGTTGCCCGCCGGCTATCTGAAGCATGGATAGCACACTCCAAGATCTAAGATGACGAGAACGAGAACATGTTATGTATTGTGTAGAATAGTTACCATTAACTATGATGTCATTAACTACCTACTTACGTTCTCGTGCCCTTCTAGCTTCCGATAATTCATGGATGCAATTGCCACACCGTACAGTCAAGAGGCCAGTGAATTAAAGCAAAGCATTATCAATGGTTTTACGCCGGCAATATTATTTTTCGCTATTTGGAAAGTCATGGGTCAATGCGATTTGTATCCCTCCCAAGACCCACAGTCCAGGCGTTGTGGGAACGGAAGATTTGTGCATCCTGTGCTACTACTACTGATTTTCTCAGCTATAAAAATTTGATGCACTGAGCGCGAGGTTGCGAGATCTTAATTTGACCGATCAAGTCTAGAGAAGAATACGAGCTTCGCATTTCATAGGCGCCAGGCCTGTCTTCGTTATTAAGTACAGATTAGGGAGTCACAGGCCTATTTCAACTCTCTTCATTCTGATCCGCGATGAATCACACACGGTCCAAGTTTGAATGTACCGGGCCATCACATATTGTAAAGTGGTTCTGTAAAGACGAACGAGTCTTACTGGATCCTAGAGCCCCATGGGCGGGAAGTCGTGGATCAAGTCAATTTCGACAACTCCATAATTTATTTTCCTTGTTGAGAGCAAACAGGCTCACACGCAAACATTCTAATCTACGAATAAATATGTAAAAATCAAAAGAGTAAAGGACCTACAAAGTAGTAAGCATTTATACTCCTGGACCCTTGCATCCGCCACTTTACATGTGAGTCCAACAGAGCAACAACACGCCAGGTGCTAATTGACGATGTTGCGTAAGACGTGCTGGACGGAGTGTGTTGTTGTTGTTGATGCTGCCGTTGCAGGAAGCCTTTTGAAAAGCCCTTTTGCGCTGCAAACCTCGTTCCTCTCATTGTTTTCCACTTGCTCGTTGTTATCCCTCACACACACATACCTCCTCCTACTACTGCGTGAACCACTATGAGAACCACTTGCACAGCATCGTGCAGTACCTCATAAGATTTGCAAGGAAATGATTTGAATCTCAAGGATTCCTACTGCCATGGTAATAAATACGACGGCGTGGAAAACAAGAGATGTTATTCCCAACTATCTGGCATAAAGTTGCTTTTTCTCACTCCTCTCCTGGATGGCTATAAAAAAGTGAGTGAGGGGACAAATTGACTGACTCACAATAGTAAAGGAAGAACGCGCAGTATTGCGTGTGCGAAACGGGGTATCACTATGCCATATATGTGTGAGTCGGACTCCTCCTGGAGCAACTGCTGAGTGAGTGGACGGATCTGTTTTGATTTGATTGCGCGCTCTTCCATTACCCGTCCTCCAAGTAGAGTAGTGGGGCATGAATACGCATTATTATTATTATTGTGGCGTGATCAGTACCTTAGAATGGTCTAACTTTCCTTCCTACACCAGTCACTCTTTCTCCCACCACTAACAGACTTGGCGTGCATGTGAGGGCATATGTATGTGCATGTATATATGTGTGTGTACATGGTAGTAGTATGGTACATAAGACATACCTGATAGTGGGAGAACTGTGTGAATGGATAAAATAGTTGAGTAATTATTTTTACTACAATCAGGATAGATGGAGAAGTGCAAAGCTGAACTTGATTTGACCATCCCAATGTGCTGTTAACCCACACACGAACCCACCACACAGTTCTACCGCTCGCGTCATTTCCATAGTTTGAGACAACATGGTGGGAGAGGGGCCGAAAATGACCATGAGATCCATTCCAAGTGATATGTATGTATGAGTGTGTGTGCGTGTGTGTGGATGTGTTTAATGTATGAACAAATAGCAGTACCCTGCCTTCAGCTATTTATGACCACGACGACTTGAGTGAGAGCCTCCAAATGAAGGGGATTGGATGGGAAATTTTGCAAATATTTGTTCATCATACGAGTGATCTCTGAGGGGCTTCTGATACAAACAACAGGATTTCGCCTATGTGATTATTTTACCGATTTTTTCCCACATCCAGGGCGAGGAGAGGGGAGTGCATTCGTTCATGAACAGAGCAAAAACCACTGCAGTGCATGAGGAATGCGGAAATGACACTGCTACTGCTTCAGCCCCTGCCATACATTACCCATTTGCATGAGAAGCGCTGGCCCTGCTTAACTTGCTCCTCAAATAATCATCTTTTAGTATAATAATATCCACTTCCCAGAGCCTCACTACATTTACTACTACAACTACTACTATTTCTGTATGAAAGTAGATGAGAGAGGTGGCGGTTTAGATATATAAAGATATTCAAAAACAAAAAATTGGGAATTCAAATGGGCTCACTCAAAATTGGGAATTCACTTCATCTTCAATTTTCATGTAATACTGGGGAGCCGAGCCTGCGTGGTTGCATAATCATTTCCACTCCGCCTGCCGACGGCTCGGCCCACAAACCATGCAAGCTCCCACTTGATCTCCCAGCGACATACCATTACATATGTTTTGCATATATAATCCTCTGAACTCCCTCGCCAATATTCTCCTTCCGGATTTTGTCTTGCCTGGAGCAAAAAAAAGTTGCACGTACCTCCGTGTGCGGTGGGAAAACAAAATGGGAAATACGAAGCCTATAAATGTTATTCATTGACTCACTCAGAAGGAATCTCCTTGGCAAAAAAGATAAATGCATGGGAACTGGAAGAGTCTCATTATAACAAGTGTTTCCCACACCCTCAAACATATTGACCTTCCGAAGGGTTCCGATCCCTCATCATCATCATTAATATAAGCATTCAACATGGAGGCAATGGTCGTCATTGGCTGCTGCGGCTGATACAGCAAAATGCCTCCATCTCTATTGCCCACACACAGCAAGGTCACTTGCAGAACGAAACTGAAGAAAATGATTTGAAAAAATTCGGCAAGGCAAATGCCATGGGAAAGGATATGCAGTGTAAGCGTAATCTGAGATTGAAATGCAGCGTCGGTGTAGCAATGTGCGTAAGCCAAATAAAGCCATCAGTGAGTGAGCCAAGGAGGGAAGGAGGGAGAGAGACACAGAGAGATGAAAAAAACATAACAGGGTCTGTATATATATAGACTGCCACGTTTGCTCATGAGGATATGAGGGTAAGGTTGCACAAGAAGGCATGCCTTACGCCATACGATGTATGCAAACCTCCCCACATCTACAGAGCGTATCCTCAAACCCCATCGTACATACTCACTCTGGTCTTCATGCTTTTATATAGGCAGCGAAGGTTGTTAAATGACCTTCCGTTTTCTCAGCCACTATTCACAGCTCGTATACAACAAGTTCGCATAACACTCCCAAGTATCCCCGGCCTACGAGCTCAGCAAAACTTGTAATGCACTCAAATTGACTCACTGTGGAAGCTACTAATAGGTGTGGAGAACAATGCCGAAGAGGCATTATTCTTTCGCTCCCATTTGCATTAATGTGACATATACGTCTGTGTGTGTGTGTGTGTGTGCGTGTGTGAAGTGTATGCTCGAGTGCAGCGATACCGCCACTATAATGGTAAGAGCAACACGACCACGATCGCTATACCGCGACCATAACCGCAAGTAAATCGCTTCCAATACGCTGACTTGAGCTTCAGCGGACATGAGCAAATGAACACAAGATTCAATGTGAAGTCAAATCACAAGACGAGAATTCATGGATTAATTTTATTGTCAAGTCTACAGGGGGAACAAGGAGTCCTCATGATATTTCCTATTTTGGCCCTGAGCTGACCCACACTCTTGCATAGAGAACGAGTTGTCTTCATCCATAACTATAAGGTCAGAGGCATCACAAATCTGGATTTTGGCATGTGGATGATTGGAGGGCTTGTTCCTTCACCAATGCTATACTTTTCCCTAAGGTCACCAATAATGAGCCTTTCGCAACATGAGTAAAACTTCACAATCCGAACCGTTGGTAATCTACAGACTAGTGCTGTATTTTAGTAACAAACTTGGCTAACTTAGCTGGATTTACCCTCACAAAGCGGCTGAGGGCATTTAGTTATTGTGAACGCATTTCATTAAATTATTGCTGGTATGGTACTGCTTTTAAATGTCAAGGATGGTTTGACAGTCTGATTCGACAACCAAATTCGTTAGGCTTGGATCATGTTCACAAATTTTATGTGGCACATCCAATCAAAAATTTCAATTGCAGTCCACAATTCTGAATTTCTCCTATGCCCTGGAAAATTTTTCTGCAGCTGTGACTTCAACGTGACTTCAATATCTCCGCAGTTACTTATTGATTCTAAAGAAATTTTAATGTCCATAAAGAAGAACACGTCTTGGTTAGATCACTTAAATCTATTTCACCTTTCTTACACTTCAGATAACGAAATGGTAAATTTTTGCAACTCAAATCACAATAATAACAACAATAAATACAGCTAAATAGCATCAGTACCACAGAGTGCCGGCGCAATAGGCTGGCTATCGAACTGGGTTTCCCGTTCCTTCACATCACTTCGGTCCGTATCAACTTCTGGGTTATGCAACTAAAAGCAGGATCATGATTGGACGTCGGAGGGCCATAAGATGAGGTAAGAACAACTGGACGCTAGATAACCCAGCATACAGGCCCGCACAAGGAGCTTCTTCCCGCAGTAATTACGTATGATTACGAGGCAAATTATCTGTGTCACACGAGCCTGTGTTGGATGACGAGTTTAGGAATTACCTCGTCGTCACCACTTTGGGACGTGAGCATGAGGAGGCTACTAGAAGAAAGTTTTTGACATTTCCAGCCTCATCCTCATCACCATCATCGTCGTCGTCGAACACAAACGACTCCGGTCATTGCCACTGGAGGAGCGTGGAGGGGGGGGGGTAAAAATAAATGTAAGTCATGAAGTAAACACCACGAGCCATTTGAATTGCATATGTATCATATCTGTGTGAGTGACCGTGTGGGGGGAGGTGTAGGGAGAATGACGAAAATCTGTCATTCTGGAGATGATAATGACCGGCGTACTGCACAATCGTATCCCGTTGAACAAACATGAAGTGAGCAAGCGGCAGTTGTGAGTGGTAATGAACCAATTAATGAACTTTACAATTGCGAGGACCATTCTCGTCCCTGGTGATATATACTATGTGTGTGTGTGTGTGTGTGTGTGTGTGTGCATGTGTGTGTGAGTTGCCACAGTGTTACTACAAAAAACTTGGGAGCACAACACTGTAAACAGAGGATAAAGCACCAGGATGAAAGGGAGCATCGCTTGCAACTTTGCCTATACCTTTTCCTCTATCGTCATCAAGAGTCACGTTCGAATGTACAATATCGTGAAATGAGAGGCTGACAAAGTTTCAACGGGCTTTCGCACACATACCTTTGCAGAAATATACAGGCACATACGCACAAACATGCATATATGTTGACGTTTTGAGTTTCTCAACCTCCCGTGCAGAATGATAGCAGACAGATCAGTGTATGTTTCATGGACCTTCCTCTGGACTCTGACTGATAAGATTGCAACCAGTGAGGTGATGGAGTCAAGGATGCAGGTGTGTCATAATACCTGGACGGGGATCTGGCTGGAGGTGCAGGTCATATATTTTTATCGGTCAACTCAGGGACCAGCAAAGAGAGGAGGAAAGATTTTGTGGAAGTGAATGTAAACTAGGAACGAGTAGGAAAGTCAATATACTGTAATCAGGATTTTTGCAATATTAGCCGAAACGCTTCAAGCCCTGTACCTTGAACTCTCATGAACACTAACAATTCCAGAGTTGAACACACTTTTTCCTCTACTGCACCATGACCTCCCTCCTCTGTGACTAATCGGGCCGCAATAAACGCTTATCATCCATCACTTCGGCCTGCGCCGATGATGTGCACCTTTTTTAAACCCTAATCCCATCCTCATTGCATCACAACTTCCGTGATGGTCCCCACTTGAACTTGGTAAAATGCTGGGTTGAGTACTCACGCGGGATTTGTGAACGTTTCGTTCACATAACGCTTTTCCCTTCATACGTGAATTAACATCACTGAAATTCTCAATAAAGTCAGTGGCCCTATTCTCGCTGAATCCGAGCAGCTAAATGACTTCCTCAACCGTTTAAACCTTGACTTCCCCATCCCAGATAATTTGTGAGCACCAGATTTGCCTCAAGTCTCACAGGAAAGGCTTTTTTCAATGTGATATTGAGGAACATTGTCCATTTGGGCGAAGATTCTGAATGGAAATTTGCGATCGCCAACTGAAAGTACAACGAGGGGGTCGTAACCATACCTCTCAACTGAAGGAGAGAATTTAGCCTTTTCATAATACTCATGCTACCTAGCTACCTTGACTCACCTCTCCGGAGAAACGAAGCGCTCATAGACTGATCAACAGCTCCGAATTCAAAGAAAACGAGAATTATGCGAGAACTTTGGGCTAGAAAAGCATACTAGTCTATACCTCACCATTCTCATCTTGCATGAGATTTTAGGAGCATTAATCCAGTAAACATTAAAATCAAATATAACAAACTGCTCTATCTAGCCAATCAGTGGTGCAGAGAACACACTAATGAAGTTTACTCATGACTGTGTGCGACGAAAATTGGAAATTTTACCACGAAAATCGTGGCCCCCTCCTTGCCCGCCCACTCTTGAAGATTGAGGCGGCCGATAAAGCCCCGTGCAGGATCCATATATAATCAGCGTAGGATAAAATGTAGCCAAAATTAGCCCCACTCACAAAGTCACATCATCCGTCCCATTTACTTTTCGATTTCTATACTTTCTACTTCATAGCTCAATTTAAATCAGAAGCTCACCACAACCGATACTGAAAGGGGACTATTATTCCCAAAAAAGAGAAGAAAATCAACACTTTCCAAATCGAATCTACTATAAAATGATCAAATCAGAAATAGGAGATTTAGGAATAGGAAAGTACAGATATAGAGAGAGTCGGGCATGGGCACACTTGTCTGTGTTATCAAAAAAAAGGAGAGGAGGCAGATTTCTACTTAAATACACACAGAGCCTTCGGCGATTCCAAACCCTGCCTTACTTTACTCCCTTCTACGCTACTCTTAATTGACCCCTGTTAGCGGAAGATAATGTGGATTATTCCATGTGGATTCCGAGGAGGCCCCTGTTACATGAGCGAAGATGTGGTACTAGTAGTGAGCGTGGTCGTAGTCATAGTACGACCACTTCCTTCATCAGCAGCCCTGCACGAACCATGTGAGCGGCTCAAGAATGCTCTCACCATACAGGTGTATATATAACAACGCCTGATCATTTCACATGCAAACATTAGGGCATGCTTATTTGGTCAACCGCCATCCTAATGCTCACAGTTGGCTATGTTGAGATTTTTGCCTCTTTACAGGCACTCGCTCATACACAAACACACACACACACACACGTACACACACTTATATTTACACATTCACACACATGCCATTATTGAAAGAACAGTTTGCTGCATGATAAACGCCTGCCTGACCATGAAGGCGTGGCAACAAAGACCTTCATTTTTCGTGACCTTACACTTTCGCATTTACTGCCTTCCAGGGGGTAGGCAGTCAAAATCTATATGCAGTGCCATATAGGTGAGCAGGAGTTAATAAAAATATCCTTCCCTTTCATGGGTTAACCTCGCATCAACATTGTGTGCTTTTTTCATCCGTGGCAATAAACTAACCCTCATGGACGATCTAATGTGCTGATACTCATGGGCTTCTGTTCTTAATCTGGCTCCACATACAAACACGTACGCATATATGCATACACATCTGCACACACACACACACACAAGAAGTGGCCAGGGAGGCCTCCTCCCAACATCCTAGGACAGCCCACGGTACAAGTAACAGTAGCACACCTAAGCAATTCTATACCATCTTATAGACAACATCCCATTACATTTGAATCTACACGTCATCCGACTAGTAAGAGCTACAGTACTCCTGACTGACAACAAAAAAGTCTATGCAGTTATTTCTAAAAGAGAAGAGGGAGCTTGATACAGGTAGTAATTACCACTGCAACAGAACATGCGGACAGCCTTTGTCAGGACAACCTGCGCTTATGTCGCCGCATAATTACATATCCCCCTAATCGTCCCACACATGATGGTAGCCACTTGCACACAAAACTTCATCCATCGGCTACGCATCCACTGGCTCAATGACTGACAAAATTGAGCGAGGAATGGCTGGAGTCAGGTATCATACACATGATCTTATCTACCATCACCACCACCATCGTACCGGTGTCCTATTCAGCCATGATGCAGGTGAAGCAGCCCCCCTACCCAGCTATCTCGTTTACCTCTAATATCTGACGAGAATTAGTGCATTTACATGGTGCGTGTGTACCTGTTAGTGTGTGACAGTGAAAATCATATAAAGGTTACTAAGTGGAACTACAGGAGACAGTGAAGAGAGTGGAACTTGAGACTAGTTGCCATTGGAAATTCAATGATTGCCACACACGTGTTCTTACTGGCCTCTGTGGTGGAGGCTGGCTATGCATGCGACTAAAGGCATACTCACACTTCCTTTGCATTCCCCTTACGTGTATGTTTGTGTAATCGTGTGATTGTGTGTGTGTTATTTGGAGGATGTATGCTCGTGTGTGGGTCTCAGTGCATGTTATTGTGAATATGTCTGTGTGTGTTTAAGTACGTTTTTTGTGAGGATGTGTGTGTATGTGTTGCCGTTGTGTATTAGTACGTGTCTTATTGTGAGGATGTGTGTGTGTGTGTGTGCTGCCAATGTCTGTTAGTACGTATGCACCCTGTTGACGCGAATAAGTTGGAATTTCATCAAGGTGATCACTGCTGATGGAAATGAAATACGAATTCGCCTTGCATTCTACTCTGTATCCTAACTAAGTAAATTGACCATCTGATTCAGCCATGAGACGCGTAGGCTCAAATTCAGTGTCGGCATAGGCTCGAAACGTGTTATACAAGGAATGGCAAATATATTCGTAAGTATCTCAATCGAAAAAGATTTTGCGTCCTGCCGTAAAAGAGGGTTGATGCTTGCCTGCCCATTCCTTGGTTCCTTCATCAAAGTCACAATATACCATCATTCCTCAGCCCATGGCGCTGGCTCTTGTGGTGATGCACACACACACACACACACACACACATACACATAACACAAATATACATACATGCATACGTGCAAATATAGTAGGCGAAAAATACGAAGACATTTGTCTATAGAGCACGCAGGATACGACCATCACCTCCACTATCATTACAACAATGAGCATCATGCGCATCAAATCTTAGCCGTCGGCAACAATAATTTTGTGAGTGGAGTTGGGCTGTTGACCATGGAATGGCCAAAGAACGACCAAGAGACCCTGTACAATTTCTCGCACACCTCCGCATGCTTTCATATTGGTCTCCCACAGCCGCGAACACATGGGCTTGGTACACAATATATACTTATAATGTACGAGTCGACAGTGAAAAATACCAAGGATTTTAGATTGCGAAGGGAATGATTAAGGAGCGATAAGCGATCATTTGAGCCGGGGTGACATGCATGTACCTCCAATTCATTCCTTTCCAATCCACTCTCCCGCTCACTACTCACACCCCTGCCCCTCTTCTCAATAATATAACATTGAGGAATTCAAGTTTGAGCGAAAATCTTGCACTTGACACAAGGTCACTCCTTGCGGATTTACCCTCCCATGTATACATATGAATGGTCCCTGCTCATGACAGTACGGTGTAACCCTGGTTCCTTTTCAAGGTGGTAAAAATCCACGGCGTGCATCTTATTGAACAACCGTGAAAATATGAACTTGGGCTTTATGTTCTCAATAGTCGTGGGCTCGTATAAGGTTCTGGTGGACTACACTCTAGGACTTCATCACATGACTTCTTGGGGGTTGTCCACCAAACTGTTTGGCTCAGCTTTGGCAGTGACCGTGCCAACATTCCTTATGTCATCTACCAGACGACCCTGTTAGGTTCTGAAGCTTCCAGTGAATACGTCTGAGAGCCTTCTCACTATCACATGTCTTGGCCGCAGCAACTAGACTCTGCAAATCGTGAGTGAGTGGGAGCCGGCGCAGCGTTGCATTTGGAGAGACTTTCCAGAAAAACTCCGCCGACTCAGGAATATTTATTTGCGAGCCACTGAGGAGGCGAAATAAAATAAGCATTTATATCATGGCACAATAAGTGATTTCCCAATCACGTCCACAGCTTATCAATGACTGCTTTTGTCATCCTGCTTCCCTAATAAACAAGCCCCCTGGGAAGGGGAATAACAACTTACTCGGCTATTTTATTTTCTGCCTTTATGTGTTCCTCCGGATTCCCCATACAAACTGCACATGGGGTTGCTTCCTACATGCGTCAACTTTTAGCGTGACGCTCGCTCAAGCTTTTACTGGCACTGGAACCGGTCCAGAAGTAACTCAGGAGAACAGAGTGTGTGGATAGATTTCATGTCTAGATATGGAAAAGTACGTAAATATCAGTGGAAGATAGTAGTAAAAGGCAGACCTGAAGAAAAGTGAATCTCTGTAAGGAAAAATGAGTCGGCACACATCTGACTGAGTTTTCTTCCTCCTCCTCATATTTGATGATAATGATGAGAGACCTTGGGGTTCATATTTTTTAAATATTCCCGTCAATGCTAGCAGCGAGTAGTAATGGGACTCGGAGAGTGTGGGATTCTTATGCCTACAAGTCGCAATAAATTTTATGGAAATAAACTGAGGAACAGAGGCCTAGATTTATCCTACAACCCAAGGAGGCCCCAACTCAAATAAGACACATTCATCCCATATGGCTCTAGATATGATTCAGTTAGAAACGACCACCTCATCCTAGCTCCTCCTCTACTCCTCACCACCATGTACATGTAGTTTGATTTTGTCTAACTACTGAGCCAGTCGAAGAGATCCTCACAGCTTGTGCATGGCCAATTACCCCCACACCCCCGGAACTAATGAAACTGCTCTCACTCAAGTGCGAATGGGAAGGACGTTGAGCTTTTGTTGTGGTAAAAGCTAAGGTTGATTAATCATTATCTCTTTGACTGGTCAGACTTGGTCGACTTTTCCTCGCTCGCGCCCTCCGCACAGGATGGATAAATGTGGATTCTCTATGTCCCAAGAGGGGATAGTCAATATATAGGGAACGTCAAGCCCTTTGGCTATATGAGCGCCCTCCACCAAAACTGCCTCCCTGCACTCCTCCACCATGGCTCGCTCTCGTTTGAGTATTTTTACTTGTGATTGTGATCTGCAAGGAAATCAGGAGTGGGGGTCGGTGGACCCCCCATCTTCTCCACGTCGTAAACAGCCTCAACTCCACCGGGTGAGAGTAGCATGAGAGCTATGAGCCATTAGGCCTTCAGCAGATCATTTACCAAAACTTAGGCCTTCTATTTCTATCCACTTGGTCCGTGCTAATTTCCAATCGTCCCTTTCCCATGTACACCCATGGTTCCTCCGGGAGGAACGCCACCATCAGCGAGCTGATCGCTCTCAAATAATTATCTCGCTTTGCAAATCACGCACACATGTGCAAACACACATATATATACGCAATTGCAACGTTATCACAGGCGCATGCCTCTCTCTCTCAACTCGCTCTGACTGAGATGAGCGGACGGATGTGATGAAAAGTTTCTGTTGAACTTTACACACTGCAATCACATTTGGAGCCAAGGTTGCGCATTGCATTCCATCCTCAAGTTAATGTTTATGTCCGTGCAGGAGTTACGGGAGTCCGTATTAGTTTCTCTTGCTTGAAAACGTGATGAGCATAGGAATTGGGCGTCATCTGTAAAATCCAAATTTGGCTCCACCGCCGCCTCATTATGTGCAGAATTTATTTTACTCACCCCAGTCTCATATGTTTGCGTCTGTATTACCTTCCACGTGGATCCGTAGTAGTTGTCTTCCCTGCGGCAAACTAAACTAAACGGATCCGGTCATCACATTCAAACGTCCAAGAGGACGGAGACATCTCGATTTGTTATGTGACTAAAACTTGTTCAAATCTGTACAACTTGAAATCATCTAGACCTCCATCGGGAGGGATTTCGGATTCAAACACTATTAATGGAAGCAGTGATTCCCTCCGAAGGGATTTGTACCAACTTCAATGATGAGCATCAATACACGGCGTTAAATTAAAAAGGAAAATCTGCCTTACTTAACCACAAGTTATTGTTCCGTTTACGAAAAAGTTGATGAGGTAGCGTTGGGTGTAATGGGGGAATCAGTAGCAGCAGTTGTGGAAGGGGAGGTAGAACATGCAAGTGTGTACATGTAGTACGATTGAAAGGTCAACGTCCTCCACAGACATGTGAGTCTACGCATTGGATGTCGGGTTGCAGTGATATTATCATGTCAATAATATTTAATTAATCATAACCGCTCTATACACGCTCCTCCAGCCGAGAGTGTATTGTTGTCTTCAGTACGAGATCAGATAAACGTGATGTTGGGTTTAATGACACATCCTTCTTTCTCTTGCTTAGAATTTGCGGCAAAATTCCCTCATGTCACAGAAAATTGGTCTCCGAAACTTCCATTTAGTTCCCAATAGTCATAGTCATAGCCTCCCGCTGTAATGGAAGGAACTGTACTGCGAGTTTTGATAAGATAATGAACTAACTAAACACTGTCTTAGGATTAATGAGTCACTTGCGTGGTTTTTAATTTCCAATAAAAACTAACAAGTCCCAGTGTTACAACTTTTTATCCTTCTGTACTACAACTTCTGCCTCAACCACTGTGAGAGAGGTGCCAACTCGTACTACGACTACTACAGCTACGCATCATCGCCATCAGAGGCTTCCCTTATACAAGATTACACAAATTTCCCTTTAATTTAGACATTAAATATCCACTTTACACAACAACTTCCTCAGGCTTCCTGACTTGGTAATCAGCTGATTTGGTATGGACGCAAGATTTTTTTCCCTCTGTCCAGTGCTCCTCCCCCATTAGTCTCCTCCCACCTCATGTTCCTCCTTGCTATCCCGCATTATCTTCCTGGATTAAGTGCGGATTCCTAGACGCCGGTGTGGCTCGGTTATCCCGCGTGCAACTGCTTTTATTATTAACATCACAAATCACAACTGTAGCAGGAATACATACCCAGCCTGGGTATCTCCCTTGTTTGCGGAATGCTCTTCTGTGCTGGCAATGTCCCTACGTAATACTACCTCCGTAATCTGCCTGATGAGTGTGAGCCAGTTTTGGGTTAATGGTGCATGAAATCCATGATAGCCGAGAGGGGATTTAATGAGCCAAGAACCAGGCGAGGGTATAAAGGAGAGAGAGATTGACTCTCAGGATGACTTCTACGCCACGTTCAATGAGGACATTATTATTAAGAATGTGCGACTAATAGCAAGGCGGCTGGACAATAGAATCAAAGGAGCCTCAATAATTATTGCTCTCCCAACTTACCTTTGGATTCCTCCTGTTGTTGTTCGAGTATGGAAAATACTTTAAGAATCTTGTTTGTACGAGTTGTGATGGTTGGCCTTGATCCACACACTCTTCAGTTCCTGGTTCGTTTGGACGGCGTAAGATCAGGTAAGCTGTTCCAATAACCACGCATTGCGTGGGATACTACTCGCTCATGTAGAAACTGGTGTGCGGAGACCTGGAAGAGAGAGAGAGAGAGAGAAATTATTAATTATTTCGCTCGTGGGTTATTACAGCTGGATGAAGGAGTTCACGTTGATAATTTACAGTCCTAAGTGGACCAGCGCATACGCTACCACACTCGTCATTCCCCACAGTTCTTACCTACCACAACCCTGCTCATGGTATAATATGGTGTGTGAATGTGTGTGTGTGCATGTGTGCGTGTATGTATTTTTGTAGAGGAACCTTCGACTCTGATATATGTAGACCAGGGGTTTGTTCCGTTTATGTACGGACGGTAGCTCATCTATAAATTTCTGGCTCTGCCAGGAAGCCCCAATGATCACCGAGGGAGGTGTCACAACTGCCGGAAATATTTTACAAAATCTTATCAACCTGCCCGTATGTATAGCCTCGTTGGCCTCAGCTATCCGGATCGCAAGATGGAAGACTGCTTCCATCCACATGCCACTATGGAGGGAACAAGCCAGAAATTCTCATCCCGGCCTGTCCCAAAGAAAAATAACAAGGGCGAAAGGGGAGCAGGAGGAGAGGCTGAAAATGAGACAGGGATGTTGTGAATCGGGTAATAGTTGGAAACAGATGAAAATATCCTGAGCGGAATACAAGGGAAATCCAGAGGTATCCCCAAACTGACAGTCTCCCGACGGAAATTTCTAAGTGGCAACAAGTCCAATCATCATTTCATGTTGATTGGACTCGTTGCAGTCATAGAGAGATGGAAAAACCGGTGTCCTCCACATGGAAACATTATATCTTTTGGGCTCTTACGGAATCAGCATATCATTTACACTCACCCAAAACCAAGATGAACTCAAAATCAACTATTCCTGTCCCTGTTACCATGGCGTAGCCAGGTGAAATAGTAGCCGCTTCCACAATGTCAAAGTTACTGCAGGTGATTCCCGCATACTGAATAGTTTGACTTGTCTCACTTGAGATTGGCTGGCAGACGATGACCACGAGCGATATCAGCCCACTTCACGACTACTGTTTGGATCATTTTTTTTCTACCCACATGTGCGCAGCACTTGTCACAGTTGGTCCGTCACACCGGGGAATTTCCCAACCAGCATCCCCGTTACTTGAGCCACCACCACCACCTTCCCGCCTGCATATCTACTGCACCGTCATCCTATATCCTCATCTCCGTGTCTCTACCAGCTGAAATAGGCTGGGCCATGGGCCATAACCTACACCACATCTGCCAAAAACAATCAGATTCGAGGACGAATGAGCTCTGAATGATGTCATCTGGAGGAGACACATTTGTGTGAAGGCTCCACCTTCAAGCACCGTCGCCGTGGATTTCAATTACGAGGAAAGGTCCTTGCAGTTTTGTTAAATAAGGCTCTGTGGGCGAAAACGTGTGGGCTAAACCAACTGCAATCACTCCACACCACTATTAGTGGTTCATAATATATAGTATTTCATAATCAGGGCATGCCGCGGTATATGCTCATCCAACATATATACTTCCACCAGGTTGGTTCCTACGAAAAGGAAAGTGCAACGCCGTCGGATCCGGTAGGATGACGGGAGGGTTGATAGCATTATTGCTCCATGTATTAACACGAGCAATGTTCTGTGCCTCATTTTGACAACTGATTTATGATTACTATCACTGTTAGAGCTACAATTTCGATATCTGACTTTTGAGAGTTTACGAAAATGGGCGTATTTTTTAGACTCAATGCTGACAATTTTCCCTGGGGTAGCTTTGGAATAATGAAGGGTGATGTTACTACCAACTTGAGCTGCTACCGGTAGCGAATGACTCAACTGGTACTGCATAACTTGAGTTGTACGGCCTAATTCAGATTCCACGGAGGATGTCGGTTCAAATCTCACGGCAGAGACTCAATGGTCCGAAAAATTCTTCTAGCTCGTAAATATCTCTAACTCTCTCAGCTGAAGCGATGGCCAAGTATGTGCGTGCGTATTTGTGTGCATACGGAACAGCCCGTAAAACTTTGACTCCGTAATAACAACTGTTTTCATCGAGTCATACACCCTGAGTTGAAATATCATAACAGCTGCGCAGGAGCTTAAGTCTCATTGTGGCTGCGGCTCGAGTACTCCATGGTATTTAATATCACTATAAATACTGTGAGAAGGAAATAAAGAATTCGCAACTTCCTTCCTTGCAGATGCCCCTTCTCTTATGTGCGGGCGTGTGCATGTGTGCATTTGTGTGTACACCCCGAGCCATTGGGAACCAACAGGCTGTCTCGGCTGACCCGAGCCAACCACAAAAAAAGTCTGGTTGACATCCCCAATTAGGTAAGTAAAATATTGCTTTAAATACACTTTTCCTTAATGACGACATCATGACCATCATCATCATGGTAATAGTCTGTCCGGATGAGGCGAGCTCCTATCCTTCCCTGTAACCATCCCCTCCACTTTGTTAGCCTGCTAGCCCGTATGGTCCGCTTTCAAATGAGGAGAAAGCATCTTGGTTGATTATCATTAGTATTATCCAAAAATTCTGATCATAATAGGGCACTTACATTGTATTTAAATGAAAATTAGAATTAATTCAGAACCACAACCTAGACGATGGTCGTAGAAATAGACAGAGGATCACAGGCATAGAAGATGGGATGGAGATATTTGTGTGTAACTATGCATGTGATGCGAAATATCATCGCCGTTGATTCTTGGGCTGTTGGGTGCCGCGCAGCGCTCGCTCACTCCGGAGGTAAAATGACATCAGTGAGTTGCTTCCACTGTTCCATATCCCTCCCCCTGCTTCTGCCGAAGTGGAAACCAGAGGAAGGCTCTGTTGTTCTGTATTTAATTGACTGATACATTGACCTATATTGATTAGACTAATTTCGTGTCGTTCATTGCCATTGATGGTTTGCTCCGCATGGATCATCGCCGTCATCTGCGGCGCAGCAGTCGGTTCCCCTCCCTACTTTTTCTACACATCCACGAAGGCTGCCAGAGCTTTCCAATAGTGGATCTACTGGTTACCTAGAGTTACTTACATCTGGGGTGCCCATGCTCAAGCTTTTCAGTACTACTTATGGTTGTATCCGCCAATTCCGATTTCCAATCGGCTTTCAATGGCCTTTTGAGAAAGATTGTCAGATAAAAACTGCAAATTATTCCGATGGAATTATTGTGATAACAGAATTGAAAAGGATGTATAAAATTTTATTATTCCAAATTTTCGTCTGAAATTAATTGTATCCTAATTTGCAGGCGCGGAGGTGTTCCACCTCCGTAATAAGTTTGTTTATATTCTACAAATATTTTGACACGACAAAAAAATGTGGAGATAATTTGGCAAATAATTCGGACATTATTTGAAAATAGAAGTCGTAAAATAACATTAAAAATGGATTGAAAAATAAGTTGAAACAAGCTCGAAAAATAATGTTGGAAAACAATTATTTGGTGCTTTGTACATTCCACGGTGTTTTGCACAAAACTTTCATTTGCTGTCAAAATCCTTATCCTTCTGAAGGCGGGAGTATCGCTATAAAACATTGCATTTAGCTATCATTATTTTTTAATGCTGAAAAGAAAGCCTCACAAGAAACCACAACATACTGTCAATTCTGTCGTCATACGGCAGGTGGGTTACAAGAACAACTATGCAAGAGGTAGAAGTCAGTGAGTGTGTGTGCTTGACTCGTTTTCCGCCTTAACGCTCTCATACCAAGAACATTGTACATATGGTGCTATGGCACCCTACTGTGGCTCCTGTGACGTGCCATCCGTTATGATGTGTGACAAGTAAGACTGTCCTCACTAACTGAAAAACTCTACGAAACTTTTTTGATTGAGCTCAGAATGACCGCGAAAACTGCAACCCCCCACTGATACATTTTCCTCTTTGAAACTGAGCTTGTTGAGAGTAGAAGTTGGACGATAAGATGCTATATTTTCATAATGCCGTTACTGGACATGGCATTGAGTAGACCTCAATTTTTTGCTTTGCGTAGAGATGTTTGCCGGCCACATTTTTCTGAATTTTAAAAAAAAATTAGATCTCAATATATTTAAACGTCCCGAATCAACACACGTGGAAGTCAAAATGGCGGAAGCCTGAATTGAAACAGAGCTTCTCAAAATAAGTTCCAGGTCTCTCCAACACTTTCCACCACCATTCCCACTCCCACAACTTTATTGTTGGAAGAGGAACAACGGACGTATGAAAGAAATAGTACACATAGACGCATGCACCCTCATTTCCGACACTCACTCTCCTTATAGACATCATGCCTGACGAAATCAAGGGCTCGCAGAGGTAATTTCCGAAATGCGATGTGCATACGGGATCCAAACCAAACCTAACATGGACGTACATAGAGTTCAACCACTTTGGATATCGCCATTACCAACTGGAATTGCAATGTTTCATGGTCACTACCAAACATTTCCGCACGTATATTTTGTCCCTCCAGCCATCCTTCCACTATCATTAGTTGCCCACCGTCACATCATGACAGCTCTGATCTCACCACCGCCGCCCAGCCACCGGAAATGCAACTTGCAGACTCTGCTAATGAGTGGAGTAAAACTTATGATTCTCAAGTACAGGGAAATCTGCATTGTTCAAGCGTAGAATTTTCGTCATTGTTAGCGTAGGGGCAGTGAGACGGAGAGTAATGTATGCAGCTGTACATTGCGCTAAAAAAGACACATCATCACCACCAATCAACTCTCCACCACGTGATAGTAGTGCTGTGGCGCAACTTGTTATCTGAGCTGGACGAGGAATTTTCGTGCGGAAGCCTTCAAGACCTTATTGAATATTCAGTACGGGATGAAAAAAATCATATCCTCATACTATTACACTTGATTCTTTCCATGTGTTCCTCAAAGGCAGGTAGGCTACTAACCCTTCCACAAGAGTGGCAACAACCACTGTCACGGAATAACAATCCAGAGTGAGAAGTGTGTACTCAAGTTATTACTTGGATATGTGATGGAGAACACTATAATGTTGTCCGGCCAAGAATTCAAGCGTACGCACGTCCAAACACATAAGGTCGTTTCCTCAAGTTTGATACTAAAGCTGGAACTCCTCTCCTGAGACATACCATTGTGAGTAAGTATCATACATGACCACGGAAAAGTTTCGTGCCAACAGAACAGAATTTGTGACTCGAAGTAGACATTGGGAGTAAACGACATGCTAATCTTACCATCCATTCCTCCTCCCCTCATTTCAAGCACTTTTAGTCTCACACACACAAACACACACACACACACAGATACGCAGACAGTCTCATTGATTTTCTGTTCTGATTCTAATTATTATGATGATGAAAACGATGACTGGTGTTGCTCTGTTGTAGTTGAACGGTTGATGATGAATATGCTGGCAAGGGCAAGTGGATGACGCTGACGGGGTTGTACGTACTCAAGCCATCTGCATATGAGGAGAGGAATACCTTAACGGGCGAATAACCTTCAGAAAGGGTTTCTTGCATCAATCGTCGACATTGACGATTTCACTGTACAGAAGGTTGACCAAAGTGTCAATGGCAGGCGCAAGGAACATTTTCATATCTAAATAAGTGGGGGGGAGACCTTGACTAAAATCTCATTACATGTTGTACGTCGTATCCCAGTGTACCATTTTTTCACTGGTTTAGTTACCGCCATTAATAACATTGTTATTCCTATTATTCCTGGTGGGATCATTCAATGTAATACCTCTACTGTTCCCAGTTTGTGTGTCAATAACGAAGAAATATATTTTTACTCCTCGCCCGTGTGAATCCTCGTATCCAGCAATTGCCCCAGCTCATCCTTCGACACGCTATCTACGCAGACGCACACGGCTGCATACACGCACTCAACTCAATGTTTCATAAGAAGAACCCTGGCCACCGGCCCGTCAAGCCGTATACGGATTGGCTCCACAGCGTCTCACGGGGTAGCAAACATGACCCGTTCAGGAAACTGATGGGGACGGTGCGAACAGCCCGCTGGAAACTCACATTCCACAGGTGCTTCCTGGATAGGACATCCGCAAACGGTGAAGGGAGCATCGGGGAGCCTGTAGCTCCACAGAAAAATTATTGTCTGGACATGGATGCCTTACAAATGTATTTCGGATCGGGACCCACAACCGCTATACTTCAACACAGTGGGGTCTTATGGTCTTGACAAAGTTTGTTTGTTTGTATTCTCCCATCTCATTCAAGTGATTCTTAAAACAAAAATGAAACTAACGAAGTTACCCGTAAATATTTACACTCGCTATACGACAACCTCCACCACTCGGAGCGGAGCACAAGGTGGTCGTATGGCAAGGAAATGTTACAACGTAGAAAGAGTCAGCCTCTCTCTCTCTCTCTCACACACACACACATATATATACACACAAACACACAGATGGACAAGTCAGAGAGGCTACATATAATGGAAAAATTATTGAACACGTATAGCATCACACGCTAGCTAGCATAACTGCTAACAATGTGCTCCTTCCTTGGCTATATAACAGAAGGTCGGTCAGAAGTGAAAAAAATAATTTTTCCCATCAAGATGATACAAGTTGAAGGCTTCAGCTCCCAAGGTGGACCGACTGACTGCGATACTTACAAAAGAATTATCAAGGGATTTTAATTGGGAATTCTGCCCATTTCATTCATGCTAGCGTGAGTATATAATGAAGAAGGAGAGGGACATCACCATGTTATCCACTTGTCTCCATTCACTCCTTCCCCCAACCACCTTCCTATCTCATCCCACCCTGTCATTGACAGTGTTAATGAAAATAGAATGGGAGGTTCACATTGTTTGTATTAACTTGTTCCTAAAGGATAAGGCTGTTTACTCGCTTTGATTACTGTGAGGTGGTGAGGAGGACTCCGAGTGCGAAAAAGCTCATGTGCCTTAGTACAGCAAGATAACTACCAAGACGACGTGATATGAGTCATCTATTACGGTGTGGTTAGTACCTCTGCCCTCGATCCTCTATACCCCTCATGGCTCACACGTATGGTATAATCGTGTAGCCAGCAGTCATGGGTGTATCCATACATGGAAGGATTACCGCTTCTCTAGAGAATTCCAGAGAGCCAGAAGGCAATCCAGCATGAATGAGCACATGAATGGAACTTTGGAACTCCATTCCCGCCGTGTAGCTGACGGATCCATGAGAATGCTCGGGTAGTTTTACTACTTGTTTTTCTCGTTTCTGGGAACAATCACGTGGTAATGTAGAGGTCAGCTGATTAAGAAAACGTTTTTCGTATGCTCCAACCATCTTATTCATCCCTGTCGTTTATATTACTGTGAGCCGTTCACACTTACACACAACCGAGGGACATACCCAGATCGGCCTAGGCGGGCAATTGGACTTGGTTTGAAAATATGTCCAAGTCCATAATTTCTGCTCATGGCTGTATTTGCATTATTGGGAGTTCATCCGTTCTGATAGCTGTGCGTAGCAACCAACGCAATTCACGAATAAGCCCCGCTGCATTCGCTCGCAGTTACGTTCCCCATAGGTTATTGTCATGCCTGGGGTGATTAAATGAGGAGACTCACTCACTTAGGTGTCTACTCCTGCCCGTCTCCTGCATTCAAATCCTATCTAGTGTTTTACATTGACCTCAGCGCATCATCCTCATAATCTGTCCTTCTGGCAAGCTTTGCAGTCTCACCGGCGAATAAATGTGCGAGTGAATCCATGAACACATATGCATGTCTTTTATTTACCCTAAACAAACTTCCTCGCGATCCTATGCAGCGCAACATGAATCCGGGACAACGGAAGAGTGGATGAAAGAGGGTTGAGAGAAAATCATGTGATTACGGAAAATATCAGAGGTGAGGGATTTCCACCTTTGACGGCCTCCGATCAGAACTATGGACTGAGAGGAATTTGTGGCTGATCATGATCACTGATCAATAACTCCGACAAGTGATCAGTAGTGGAGTGAGTCGTAGTAATTGGGGGGTAACGATATAAGATGTGGAAGCCATGAAAGGAGCACGACGGGGAGGAAACTGAAACAAATAAACTCTTTGGAACCAATGAATGTGGATTTTAGAAAAATGAATAGCAACTATGACTAATATGTAGTATTTCGGATGCCGGCTGCATCCAATACACGTAACAACAAGTCCCATCGTCCCAGCAATAATGAGATTAGAATATGTGCAGCTCCAAAGTAATTACACTTGGTGTAAGCACGTAAGCGTGGACTCCTTGACGCAGTGCTCTTGGATTATTATGTCTATCTATGTGTGTGTGTGTGTGTGTGTGTGTATGTGTGTGTGTGTTTGTGTGTGTGTGTTTGTATTATACACGACTATACTTGACATGGAAGTCATAGGCGGACGGCTCATTGGTAGGGAGAATAAGAAGAAAAAAACCAAGTACGGATGTATGTGAACCAAGAGCTAACACTTTCACTAGCAATGGCAATGGCAATCCCACCAAAGTCAGCCATGAATGATTAAAATGCCTTGAGGAGGACAGATTATTTTAAAGAGTTTATTCCTCCATGGATTCTTCCTAAGCCGTTCAGCCTCCAATCCCAGACCTTAAAACACATCCACACACACACGCACACCCACTAAATCACATCCTCGGATTCCCGAACGGGTAACGGAGGTGCATATCCACGGTAGGGCTTGTCCCTACTAGGAGGTTAAATATAACAGTTAAAGAGAATCCACGAGGAGTCATATATGTACCTTGAAGGAAATCCCGATGCTAGTGATCCTACACAGGGTCAAAATTGTGTCCGAGTGTCGGAGCCACACAAATATATTTCTATTTGCATGTATAAATAGAAATTTCTTTGCGAGTAGAAGATACTTTGGTTTTAATGCGTGAGAAACAAGAGAGGGGGTCTATTTTTCTTTTCTTATTTGAGCAAATTCACGGCACAAATTCAAGAGGTGACCTCTCTATATCCTCCAATCACGCGTCACAAATCACAGAGATATTACTTGAATAAATCACACTATAGAATCTTGACACGGAAATTAAATCCCGGGTGCAGGGGTGAGAGAGAGAGAGACAGATGCGGTGGAATGAACGATGAAAAGATGCACTTGTCAAATCCGCTTCACCACCATCAACGCATACGCATGTCATGCATCAATATGTACGCCTCTGTCGTCGTAGAGGATTTCCTCGTTCAGCCAAAATTGTTACGATTGCTCTCTCACTGTACGTACGTACGTATCTGTTATCTGTTCCTCTCGGGAGGATTGACGAAAACTAATGAGTTGGGGAGTAAGAATAAACTTGATGAGGAGATGTGTGGAAGGCATACATATATATGTATACATATGCAATAACACTAGGGCTAAGAGCAAAGTTTCACTTTAGTTCACAACTTATCAAGTGGGCATGACGAGAGCCAGAGGGGTCAATGTATCTCTGGAATTCAACTTGTTGCGAAAACGTCCACGTGAAATCACGCTCTTTCTCACCAAAAAATTCCCTGCCTACTGTCAAAAATACGAATAAAATTTTGAGCGAGATGGGATAGAGAATCCTGCATAAAAATTTTACGATGACGATGGTCTGAGCACAGAGGCAAATCTCATATCGCCAACTTGTATCACAGTTCACCGTATGTGTGTGTGTGTGCGCAGAGTACAACAACCGCCTCCTCGCTCGCACAGGAAGAATAATATCGATATTTAAAATACACACTAAAACACACAGAAACACACAAATGTAATCTCCGGCAGATTACAAGGTAAAGTTGAGCAACCCGTTCGGTCAGAGTACACAGTTGTATTATTACTAACAGTGGTAGTAATAATAATAATCCGTAAATCCATGAGAATCTCTTCCCGAGTTCACGTAGTTAGTACAGGCTGGGTAACATGTGAACAAATTTTCCGCTTGTCACACAGTCAAGTAACCACTTGATAAATAGCACCTTAAATTATTTTAAAAATCACAAAATATCTTAACACTATCGATGTATATAAGTATATACATGTATATATATATATATACTTATTAGAAAAATTTTCATGTATTCCACTTGGGGATCACTGGATTCAGTTTGACTCTTGCTTGGATGGAACACAATATAGTAAACTTTGAAAAAATATATGTGTATAATACGTTGAGGAAAAAAACCCTCGGTAGCACTCAACAAGTTAACTCTGCATTTGGAGTAATGTGAGGACGGGCGTGTTTGGGTGTACGTGCAAATATATTTTTTCGGTAGTCCGTAGTAGTTAGAAGGAATACACTACACAGCGTACAAAATAATGACTGCAGTGTTGAGTTCAACTTTGGAGTAAAGGCAGCCGGATCAGACAGACAAGCACGGCACAACGTCGCGCAATCTACTGCTCCTACATGTGCTTCATGCAAAGGAACGACTGCAGAAAGGTTCAATGCTATCCTCCTCTTCTGCTCTGCTGCGTCCCTTGCCTTGTGTGCACCCGAGTCAATGAGAGTTCTCTCTCTGTGGCCGTGTATGTGTGTGTGTGTGTGTGTGTGTGTGTGTGTGTGTGAGAACCTTGCATGCACATTCCCCAAGCCAGAGAGCTACATCAGCAGCGCTCATATAAGAGCCAATTCCTCTGGCGCTCTCGCCTCTCTACAGATGATCGTCCTAGTACTACTAACTGGATTATAACCGTCGTTCCATTGCTAGTGAACGTCAATGCCGCCCGTATTCAGCGCAAATCATGTGCAGTCAGTCAGTCAGTCAACTCTTCGCATATGCTTTAACCCTTTGATTCCTCAATCACCGTACAGAAGATTTTTAAGCCCTGTTGGCTGCATCTAGCTGGCGAATGCAGTCAACTATGTACTCTGCAAGAGACACACACGCAAACACAGTCCAGGGATTTGCCAGGATATGTGCGTGTGGGTGGGAGAGTATGCATAGCTATTAATCCGTGTGCGTATAGGTCGTGAATGGATCCCACCCAGAGGGCACACATTATAACCTAATCCTAAGGTCCATGAAATGTGAGCTCCTCAGTTTGACATACTTAAACATCCACAACGCTACCGAAAATAGTCTTACACGGGACGTCTCACGTCTGCAGACCTGGCTGGTCTCACTGTTTATCCCGAAATACGATGCCATTATGCACTCATTGACAAGCTAAAAGTGCGGTTATGTTCCATCCGCTGTTGACCGGTCCACATAACTAGTGATCTGAGAAGTGCAATTTTTGTGCACATCGTTCGAATAGGATAGGATGCTGGTGGTACAGACACGTTCAGGACTCTTGGTTTTACAGAGGAGAATTAGTAACTATCATTGTGCGTCTGAAAACTGTGTCCATTGCCGAATCATATTAATCCGAAGACTGCACCGAGCTATTACGGCGCGATAGCGTCCTCAGTATTTGGACACTCAGCTGCGACTCATTGAAAGTAAAAACCTCATTTCTGGAAATGGATTAATAATAACTTTAGGCATTTTACTAAGCCGCTCCATATACTCTATAATGGAGGTGAGGTTTGTCTACCGTAAGGTTCGTCTGGACACACCACTTTGGACGCACTGAAGTGACAGAACAGGTCTTTCCTGGAATACCCTTAGGGTATTCCTCTACCAGGAGTGGCAAAAAGTATGTTAGTGGGTTAAGTATGGGAGAGGGTAAGCCACAACCGCGCCCGAAATATTAGCCAGAAAGCTTCTGTTGAATCTATGAATGACTGTACCAAAATATTCTTTTTATTATCATCATTCATCTTAAAATATGACGTGAAAAACGGAGCAAGTTACTGCTGCCTTCTTGTCTCTATAGCAGCCTGATTTTCTGCTCTTGGGGTATCCATGCACCACGTATGTTCCACTTCTGGAGGGGTGGGCTGGCGATTGGTTTCAATCATGTATGCTCATGAGGCAAATACGCATCGAAGTCGGATTGCACAAGATGCACAAACATAGAAACGCACTGAATGCGACCTTCGGTTTAAGGGTTATTTCGCGGGAGATATCCCTTGTGGCGGGAGGGAGTGCTAGAGAGAGACATGTGAGAGCTGGCCTTTGAGCAATGCAAAATGTTTTCCAAACTTTTGATTCTTTCATCTACGCATTCTTCTTCTACCATGCGCACCCATTCCTCATTTCCCTCCATGTAAATCTGCAAACCTACCACACATTCTCGTCCGTGTGAACCTGACTTCCCTTACTGCCGGTACTACTGCATTCCCCCCTGAACTCAAACTTTCACTGATTCCTATAGACTGGATTTCCGTGGAATTTTGAATCTGCACACGGAGATTCTTATCTCTCACACCCCTTACTGTCTCCACTGGTCTATAAGTGCTGATGAAGTGATAATGATGAAGCGGATTGATTATTACGTAAACCTTGAGCAAAGTAGTCCCGCCGACCACTGTAACATGACTGTCTGAGTCTAAACTTACAAGGGACACTATTCATATGTCCGCAGCGCATAGCCACGACACCATATGCAAAAGAAAAGTTTCCGCACCTACTGCTTTGCGAGGGAGTATGTTTATGGACAGGCTCTGCAGTGCATACGGTGTGGATGCTGTGTGCCGCGGACATTTGAATATAGTTACCCTTGTTAGTTGGCAGGACCCTCCATACAGATAGATTAGTTCCAGTTACACTTCCATCTACACATTCCTGAGTGGAGGGGATCCGTGGGAATTTAGGACTGCATCTAATTTACACGGTGCTCTGCAGCTTAACTGGTGCGAGGAGGAAATTGAAGCCTGCTTCAGACACTTTCCAGGTCTCATTCACTTTCTGTCAAGGTCGTTGAGATTATTTAATTTGCATTGAAACACTGAGAGATAGAGATTCTTATTCAAAACATTGTAGTATATTCCTCGCGGCAAGTGTGACATAGCTCTTCTGCACTGTATTTGGCACGACACAGGCTCATGTGAACTAAACCCATTGGTTGTCATAGGCAGTGCTCTTACCTAGCCTTTGCCACCAACTATTTTAACTACCGCCCGATGATGATGATGGTGGGGTGGTAAGACTCGCCCCAGTAAACTTTGGCTTTTGCATAATATTGAACATTGAGCCGAATTTAATGTAGTCAATGCAAGACTACAAGTACATAAATGGTGACCTCGAAATGTTCCGGTCTGCCTATTCTCAGCCAGATTGGTCTCTCAGTATCTATAAAAGCCCGTACTTTATTGCAACGTGTAATTATAGGCAGTCAAATTAAGAAAGTGTGGAGAAGGAAGTCATTGGGGTCTTTGCTGGATTTGAGTCCATTATAAGGAGGAGCGTAGCCAGTATTTTGACTAATTAAAAACATTGGAATACGGGGCTTAGCCATGCAACTTGAGGTGTTGATGTGAACCCTATAATGGCCACTACTTAGTCACTGTTGTATCACTACAGATCGCTCTCTTGTCACCCTGTAAGAGCCCCGAACCCAGTTTTCACGAAAATTTTCCTGTCCTCTTCAAGGAGCGACTCCCTCCTTTCGTAGCCCTGTGGATGATGTAAACAATTGGTAGGATCTCAAAAGGTGCCCGGGACGTTGAGCCAAGGATTGAGAGAGTGCCCGCAGAATAGACTACGCCAAGACTATCCCCACACGGAGCTCAATCATCCTCATCCCCATCCCATCCTCATGAGCCGCAACATTATTCGAAGGCTTGACAAAAAGTCAAAGAACTCTAGTTTGCCGGAGGCAAGTTTGCGGAAGGGAAAAAATTGCTGTACCGTTACAAGCTTCTCTGCCTTCATCTTTGCACTCACTGTCACTGCAGCTCTTGGCTTTAGTTGGGAATTCTATGCAGAGGGGAAGGGACCAGAGGCTTGGGCTCCTCCACTCTCTCGACGTGAATTCTCTCCCAAACCCGCTCACTGTCATTCACACACAGGTAAAGCCAGCCCCACGAGCTCCTCCTCGGCCACTACTTTACATCATCATCAACATCACCATGTTTCACTTTCAGAGCTCAAATCTCTGTGGCATCATCTCCTTTTGTGTAGGAGATTGGGACAGGAAGATTCTTGATTCCTCTGTGCGTGATTCCCTCCACGCACGGTCGAGCTTATTACATTTGGATTTATGGTCACTGCGGTGCAAGAGCCTCAATTGAGCGGTAGTAACTAGTACATGCATCACCCGCCCGTATAGTCCGGTGATAGTTACAGCGAGCGATGGCCGCCATGTCCGCTGGGTGCGAAAAAGGAGTGTGGGAGGGAAATTAACACTTGTCCAGTAGTAGTAGTGACATTATTGGCTGGGAGGAATAATTACTACGGCGTAATTCGTCACACTACTTGACACAACATTTTACGTTCCTAACGGTCTTCCAATATTTAAATAATGAGAATGGCAGACTGTTAGCGGAATTGACATGCGCTCGCTAATTATGTCCTCAGCACTCTGGAGGATAGCAAGGCATATTTAAGTGGAGCCTCCCTTGTGCGAGTCTCAAATGCCCTATTCGTTCTCCCAGTTGATTTACTATTTGTAGGCGAATGTAAGAAATATAATGGAACGCTCCAAACGACTACAAATTACTCCCTTTTTCATCTCTAATGAACACCGAAATAATTGAACATGAGTGGAGAAAAATCTCGTTAAAGTTTGTCGGTTGTACAGGAAGAATCCACGCTTGTTACATGTTGGATCTGAGTAGAGTTGTTACATTGTTGTTGTTGTTTACTTGCGGCTATTTAGTAGATGCTGTTGGTATTGTTCCTCATCCAAGTCTATGAGTACACGCAGACTATTTCCCTGCACCGCTGAAGACGCGAGCGAAAGTGGGCAGTCGAGACACGACATGAAAGGCCAGTGTGGTGTTTAATGCCTCGAAAGGGAAACCAGATTTGTGCCGCGATGGTTGTAAAATGATCTGATATGTTCCGCCGTTCTTTCCCTCTTTCTTCCCTTCCCGAAGTGCAGCATGAACCCGTTACCCAATTTAGGACACTACTGTTATTATTATTAATCAAACTTGCACTGCCGATTTTCTTTGGGAATAGAACTACGTTATGGTCAATCTACGAACTCAGTCCTTGTGGTTATTATTATAATCCAAGTATAATTTGATTTCAATAAAATGATCAAGGATTCCCCCAACGAGGGAATCCCTCCATCCTCCTCATCCTCATTGGAAGGCGATAAGCGGTGTGGACATGGTCGGAACCCTTAACTTTCTCCCGAATTCTTAACCAACTCACGAAGGATCTGAGCCATGCTGAGATTATACCCTGACCACTGGCCATAACTATCTTGTGTCGGCGGCAAAATTGAGAGTCAACGTAGTGGAAGGCTACAGGCTATGGTAGTTACCGTAGGTGGTGTTCACATTGAGCGCCATTCAAATATTTTTGGTCACATCCCTCCACAACCCTGAGCAGTTAGTTTATCATACAGTGAGACCAGGAGCGCACTCAATCCACGGTGGATGAGCAATCTGAGGTGTGGGTAGGAAACAGGTCTTTTAAACGACTCTTTTTCATATAAACAAACAATTATCTTGGCGAGGTCATTGGCTCTCTTGAGGGGATCCTGCTGGGTGCTGACTGACTCTTCTGTATGTACGCCAACTTTGGCAAGTCTATTGTCGTACTGCAAGGCTGCTGTTTTTTGCGCTTGGGAGCAAAATCGGTCAACTTCCTGCACCACACGCTGTCATGATTAGTACGTACAATTGCTCACTCCACAGAGAAAACCACTTCTGAGGAATAGTTCCAGTCGTCTGCCATATAATCAGTTAAACTGTTCTCTCAAATTGTCCAACCAGGGTTCATGGAGCAAGGAGTGTCAGGATGTGCACTGGATGCATTTCTCCGAAATGCAACTTCTTGGCCGCACTCAGGAAATGGTTGAAACTATCGTGTCAAATAAGTCAAAATTACAATTTCCAACTTTTCACCCTCCACCATTACGACAATAATTTGAAAATTTTCAAAACGATAGCATTAATTGCATGAGAGGAAACCAGTGGTCATTTTTCCCACTGAGCCCGCTCAAATGGTATGTCTGGAGGTGGCATAAAAGTATTTAATTACCCTAACCTGCGTATGCACCGTGGAAAGGATCATTGCGGTGAGTGGATTTAAAACGAGGAGATCTTGTTCAAAATGTCCTTGGGTGGTAGATGATTCAAAGTTTGTATGCTTGCGTGTGTGGTAACTAAAGGCCGGTAGCTAGGTAAACACATGGTGGGACACGCACGAGAGCTCAAGTTCCCGCCGGCAGACCCGGCTTTTGTAGCGTGCAGTGGGGGATACTCTATAAGTAGTCGTCGAGCAATAAGTTGACTATATCAACTGCAAAGCTCAAGTTGCCGTAGCCAGGAGTGTGAGGAACAAGGAGAAGATCCTTATTGCTACTCATCATTCAAAGGAAACGTAGGTATCTCATGATGAAGCTCATCTGAACCGGTATATAACATACGCTGTCATGACGAAGAACATGCAGGAGAAGCGGCTACTGGGAGTGAGGTGAAACTGAAATTATCTTTCACTTTCAACAACGGAGCTACTACAGCATGTGAACTCGTTTAACTTCACTCAGTTTATACGTTTCCATGCCTGCTCACACGTTAATCAACATACTCGTTGTCCACTCTTCCCACTACTCGGAGTTACCCTCAAGTCAGCATTACATAAAGTTCACCCCATGATTCACTGATGAGAAAATATGTTCTTGTTCCGCTCTGCTCCCCTCTATGGGACATTAGACGTAGTTACGAGAGTGTGTGGGGAATAATTTGCGCAAAATAAAAAATAGGTTTTTAAGTGCATACCCAATAATAGTAATGTTCTCTGTAAGAGGGGAAGGCAATGGGCTCCTCTCATTGTTTATCCAACCGCAGTTATCCTGCGTGAAGGATCCCAACTCTGCTTGTGCTCATACACGGTGAGGGAACTTTGAACAAACTACCCTTCCCCCTTGCACTTAAGGTCCTCGAAAAATGGAACAATTAATTTGCTTTTCTCTTCTGCTCTTCTCTTCATAACTGACGCGTTCCTACGGGGCATGAGACTAAATTGCAAGTTATCGCACTTGCATATAATCATTTGCAAAACGGCCACACATAAGCTTTATACGATCCCCCCTTCCCTTGAGAGACGATAGAGGTGCATGCGAGGTGGAGGTGAGGGAATACTTTTAACGCTTCGATGAATGAAATTGATAGGGGAAAGCCAGTATGCACATTTTCAGCGTAAACTGCCGCATCTGTCGGGGATATGATGATGATGATTACTTCTGCCGACTGATTAAGTTTTACTATTTTACACATGCGTCGGCTGCTGTAGAGGATGGAAAGACGCTAATGAGAACCCACGTAATCAAGTTGGCAGGTCAGACCGGCATTTCTCCCGCTCTTTCCCCGTGTACTTCACTCACATATGAATTTGTGCGTGTGTGTACCGCACGGCTGCTACGCGTGAAAATGATATCTTACCTCCCACACGACATTGCCACTGCCGGAGTGAGAGCCCTGGGTTAATTCACTCCTTTAGAGTCTTCTAAGCAACGACATCATCAGTTCGTCCTCATCCAAACAATTTATTATCATCATGAACAACAGCATCATCCGCTCGAGCGTCCCGCACGGGAGCCATCATTCATTCCCCCTTACAGCACAGTTGCGTGAAGCTGTTAAAAAATATTTGAGCTAGTTCCTGGGCTTGAGTTAGTGAGGAGACGGTGAGAGAGAGCGAGATATTGTCGACAGGGATGAAAAGGAAAGCTTTAGTTGAGGATCTTCCAGGCACAAATAACGCTCATCTGGCTGGGTTTAGGGTGGAAAATTTAGTGTGATGCGGGAGATAAAGTCGTGACGATACCTTTTCCATTGCACTGTTTAGCATCCGATTACCATGTGCTAAGCTTACATAAGCTGCTCCTACAGATGTGTGGGTAAGTACAGATAAATTTAATGAATAAACCATTGAAACAAACGATGGTTTTGAGGTAAACTGTGACTGAGGGAGTGAGTGAAATTTGATTTATTTCCAGCTTCCTCCTTCCAGCTTCACTTGCCTTCTCATGGTGGTGCATACTTCTGTTTGTCAACTTTGAGAGCTCGGTGAGTTGGGGAGCTTTCAATTGGTTATTTTGCGGTTAGAATGGAGCGTGTTCTTGAAGAGCAGTGAATTTACTCTACTAGACTTTGGATTAGCACGTGCGTGCTTACACATGCAAAGCAAGAGCCGCAGAGTGCAACGTAGATAAGGATAAAGGCTCATTGGAGATCTGCTCTCACGAGTGATGAGAACTGGGATAGTAGAAGCATCCTGATAACCAGAATGTATTTTTGATCCCCTGGAATGACGTGACATTCAAACTTTAAAGGAGATATACCACGGAACTGTTGGCGGGACATAAAATTGATACGTGTGGCCAAGTATTGATGAGGAATGCCCACCCGAGGTATTGCATCCCGTTTGAAAGAATAAGGCACTCGAAAATCCAGTAGAGTAAGTGCTCCTGGTATGTAATGACGTCACAAAATAATTTGTTCACGCACAGCTTACGCTTTCTTCGAGCGTCGAGAATGATGTAGAGACTGTGTGTAAGTATTTGTTTTACTGGATTCAAAATTTCGATAGACCCGGATTTTCTTTGATTGTCAGGACGTAAAATGTGGAGTTACTGAAATAGAATGTAAAGTTGAATTTGCAGTGGTAAGAAATCAATAACTATTATAGCCTCCTTTCTACTTCCGTGATGTAGATTCCCATTATTTTCCCCGCCAGTCCTCTCCTCAGCTGTGAATTATTAGTGTTGTTAAATATTCCGTATCCTTTTTGTGCTCACCTGTGATATGCCTAATCGAGATTATTTTTCCCGCTGACATAAGAGAGGAAAATGAAGCTGGAGGGGAAGTGAGCATGTGTGCTGGGTGAAGTATGTGAATGTGCGTATTGTTTATGTAGAAACCTTTTTCCGCGCCACTTCTGTATGGGTCAGGTGGATAATTTAAGCACACGTATAGAAACAGAGATAAAACGCCCAGCGTCCCATTCTTCATACAGCCTCAGCGAACCATTTCTTTTTTCCGCATTTCAAATCACAGGGGATGACACAATGCTCATGAATTGCCCTGCTTGCCGCCTTTCATTTTTACTCATTAGTGGAAAACTAGCCCCCAGTTCTGTATACTCCGTCAGTGGGAGCTGTAACGATTTAATTAAAAGTAATATGACCCGATCAAAAAACGGAATCTTGCCAGAGACGTTTCCGTCCAAAATCTTTTTCATGTTGACCTAAACCGTAGCGGGAAGGTAAGACTATTATTTGACCGGTGCCTTTCCATTTTCTCTCCAACCCCCAAATTGCACCGTATCGTCTGAAAAAATAGTTGTCAAATACTTCAGCTTTGTCGTACGATTTTCATTTTAAAAATCTGCCTACTATTTTAATTAGTGCGTAGGGTAACCTTCAAGCTAACTTTGCACGTTGCACCGCTAGAAGGAGAAAATAAATGAGCGCAAGCACGGAGGAGTAGAGAATCTGATTGGCTCCACCTGGTCCGATCGCGAGAATGATCTCCTATGTCACACTCTCACATGATCAGGTGAGGTGCAAAGAGCAATTTGAAAAACTGAAGACAATAATGCGTCATATTATTGCTGTTTGAGGAGGGCATTGGATCACGAAATGAGATATCCTCATGAGCTGCGTACGACGAGTTAAAAGTTTCCATTACCCCTGCAATGACAAGTCAAATAGGCGTTTTCATTAGTGTGAAATCTTTAAAAAACGCATTCTTGAATGTACTCTTTCGAGTTCGTATGCGAACGCGGATACACGTATATCGACATTCATATATATTGGATACTATGTGCATAAACATAGTATTGTATACACAGCAATCATTACGAAGGCCTGACAGCTTGGCTGGCCTATGTTCCCACATGATGTGAAGTTATGGGACGTATGTGCGTGCCTGTACAGATTTGTGAGTGATGGACCACCTCTGGGAGAAGTTGGACAAATCCTCCTAAATTATTAAGCTTACACACGTATATACTCACATCCATTCCTGCAAAGTTAACCACTCGTAATGTGGACACATGTAGTACTCATACTAGCGCTCCTTTGAGATCAGAGCCAGCTGTTTTGTACCACAATGTGTACTCATGCATATATGTATACATATACATATGTACATATATATATGTATATATGCGTTTATATATATGCGTATATATATAAATACGACTATCTCTCTCTCTTATGACTTCTTTTACAACTCCGTGGATTCTTGTAAAAGTTTCCCTAAAGACTGCATTTTGGTGCGAATATCCGGTCATTGAACTTAGTAACTCTGAACATTAACTTGCCTCACAGAGGGGCTCACTGAGTGTGAGAGCCTGCGGAAAAGCCTGTGGACGGTGTATTTGTAATGCATACTGTACTACATATTATATGTACGCATATATATATACGCCTATTATGCGCACACTATATCCATGAGTATACACATAAGCATTCTCAGGCATACACTGACTGCTTGCTTTTAGCCCGCTGACTGACTGCATATTTCGTTAATGCAGTATCTGTAATAGATGCCCCTCAATTAGTCCCGTCTATTCATACAGAACAACCCACTGAATGCGGGTCTTGCAATTCTAATAGTTCCCCCTCTCCAGATTGTTAAATCCTGAGTTCGCTAATGGATGCTCGATATTCCTTGTGTGAACTGATAAACGTGATAACTTAGGTTGACATACGTGGGTGGATCGTTTGATATCATTATCAGAGAGAGAGAGAGAGTGTCATTCATGGAGATAGAAAAGGGAAGGGGGGTGGCAAAGGTTCGGATTGTTGGTACGGCTGCTTTGGTCAGATTAGCGCAAGAGGAGGATCTTTGTGGCATCCCCCACTTCTTCCGGGTTCCAGGTCAGTACATGACTTCAGTCCTGGACAAAATTAAACTGAGCCACTGTAATGAAGGATCTATATGCAGAACTTGATCCCCTCTGGAATTGCCGATAGGGTTCAAAAGTAAGCTGCTCGGCCATCCTGCTAAATGCGCCTAGTAGAGAAGCCCACTCATGACATTCTATTGCCTGTGTTTTTGGCTGAGCGCTCAAATTATTGATTCCTACATACGTACTCGTGAAACCCTATCCATTTGATTTCTATGCGAGAGCTAGCCATGGAGTGTGAATCATGTCAAAGGTGGAGGTGAGGCCCAGAGCAACCCAATTAGTCTCCCGTTCTTTCCAGGTGTGAAAACTTCACTCACGTCGGTCTCATTGAGGAACTTGGTTTGCCGTTTGTTCAAAGTGGGGACAGCTCACAACTGATCAGATTTTTTCCCCACAAACTGCCCACCACTTGCTCAATTCACCCAGAATCCAATTAAAGTTCAGACAAAGTGGAATTAGTAGCAGGATGTGTGTGCGATGGGGCAACCTTCCGGGTATTTCTAACTCTTTAATGACAAATAGTTCACTTTACTCCCAGCTTCCCACCTCATGGTCAACGCAAGGAATTGGGCCTTTGGATCTCATCCTCGTTCTCACAAATTGGAATAGATACGGCCTGAACTTGATTTCCCTTCGGAGGTCGGGATCCGCTTAAACTACGGAAGTCTCGCCTGGCATGGGCGTGTGATCTCACACACTGCCTCTGCTCGTACATTTAGCAAGAGCGAGCGGGCAACTGCTTCTGTACTGAGCAAGACGTGCTATTTCCCCTGATTTCCTAATAAATGTGTGTGAAAGACGGAGAATTAAATTCATCCTGTGTTTCTTGTACAAGCACGTCACGTAGTATTCAGAAACGAAAAGGAGCGCATTCTCAATTGCAGCATTAAAAACCACTGAGATTGGCCGGAAAATTGTTTTTCAAATGGAATGAGGCGGAGGGTTCTTACACCTACTAGAGAGTTCCTTCCTCCTTGTCCGCACGTCCAATGAGAGAATTTTGGACAAAGATGCCAAGTAGTGGTACCTTGTGGTAGAACAATGATTTGTTCCCATGTGCACTAAGCTGGACAGGATTCATTGGGGCGGGATGGCAGATCGAGAAGAAATAGAAAAGACGTGCGGTCCATGTGCACAGCGCTGCTGTGCTAATACTGTGACTCTCCAAGTTCATGAAGCGGGTGCTGATTGTGGAATAGAGCTTCGCTTCCGGATAGAGACCAAAATGCACTAAGCTCTCCATCTGTTGCTCCGTCCGCACTCCGCCCTACACCGCTGCTCACATTAAGAACCGTGGAGGACGCTTCGGTTGGAGGAAATGTGACTGAAAGTGGGGGTTGTGAAATAAAGGGATTTCCATAAATGAGCTCCCTGAAGCCCACTTCCGCATGACAAGCTGTGGATTGTGTACAAGGATCAACCAAAGATAAAAAATATTCCCGCTCCTGGGCCTCACTGACGGTCTTAATGCTCAACTAGTTCAATATCACCTTCCCTCTCCCCCCCCCTCTGTTGTATTTTTCCTTTATTGCAGAATTCTAGCATAGGTTTGGTCACATGGATTAGCCGTCTGTGGTTCCGTACATTGGTGTTCAGCAAAAAGGTTACAGTCTTTCGCAACGTTCCTACCTCGGTCCTTGTTTTTTGTCTTTGGCGAGGCGAAGACTTCGGGAACCTCAATCTATTTATTTGTTGCACTTTATTTAGAGAAGAGGGGGAGGAACTGGGAGAAAAACCATGCTATCATCCTACATCTATATGGATGAGCCATCTCCTACCTCCCACGTCATCAATATGATGATCAGATTCAATTCAAGGGCTCTGTTTCCAACCTCCGCAGTGTTCTCATCCCCCAAATGCATTTTGCCTGGGACACATTGGCTGGCGGGCTGCATGTCTCCATCCCGTGTGTCTGTCTCTCCCGTTACTTTACCACCTTTGGAGCCTCCATCGTGCTTAAAATATCTCTGCACCTATGTAGCATCCTGAACATACTCCCAGCGTAACACTTGTTACACCTTGTCGAATCAAGGCGTTTATTTACTCCTTGGAATTCAATGGAGCTGCTACTACGTACATGTGTGCTCCTCCTGTTCAGCTATTACGCAATTGCACATGCCCTCTTGGCGCCGACATATTTGGAAACTCCTACTCCCTCTCAGCGTGCTGCACGTGCATACTTTTAGACCCCTGAAAATTTTCAAACTGGACTGAGCGAGTCCTAAGTTTGTCTTGGAATCTATGAAGATCCCCTGAATGATACGATTCATGAAATGCGTTAGTCAGTAATGCCCACTTTGACTCCATCACAATGTTACTTGACCCAGACGCCAAGGTCACTATTATGATGAAGTTTGTGTGTTAGAAGTGTGAGAAAAGTTGTGGGGCTCAATCAAATAAACAAAGAGTCTGTTGTGTCGTTGCGTGTACGTGTGTGAGAGAGAGGATGTTTGTTTATATGGGTGGCTGTAGGTTACCTGGCATAAGAGCAAAGTTATGAGAACAGAAGCAGTGAAAATATCGTCCCACATTACACATAACGTCTGGACGAGGAACATGGTTCGTGCTGGCGCCTCAGGCTCGAGTGGGAACGAAATGTTTAAAACCTCCACCCGGCCCATTTACCAATAACAATACGCCTCTCTTTGCCGAGCATTGCGGAGAGAATTTTTGCATAGGAGAAGTTCCGTAAACAAGGAGGATTATATCCCTCGCCAACATTGCCCACTTTGCAATACGGCTCAGCACCCGTGCAGGGAGTAATGATGACGACTCAAGGATGTGCATTCATAAAGAAATTACTCCAGATCCCACAACGTCTCAGTGGAGCCAATTTTTGAAAGCCTAATTTTGAGGGGTACGGATGTGGATTGACACCTACTCACACTTGCGCATCCACACATCTCATTGTATTATACCATTACCAGTGGATGTGTTGGCAGTGCACATTGTAAACTGGTGCACTCGTAAGGCTGCACAAGCACACGCATACAGCCACAAAGACTTTTAGCAGTCTCACATGCATCCATGATCCCACTCCGCTCCACATCACAAACGGACGTCCCGAAGGAGCACGCTGGGAAGATACGGGCAAATTAATTTTGTTCACAGAGAATTTCCACGTGTAGCCAATGGAGATTCGCACCAGATAAGTGGCAGGGTTTAACATGTAATCCAGGTCCCATTAAAAGCATGCTTGATGCCTTGCCAAAAAGACATTTTTAGCTCCGTTTCCCGCAGACACCTTGCCTGCCGCGCCCATTGTCTCTGCCGGATAGGGGCAAGGGCATGGAGAACAAGACTAAATACAGGCTACATAATATAATGGAGCTAATAGGACTGCTGTCTCCGACCAAAAAACATGGATACTTCTATGCTCATCTAACTGGTGTGCTACCGTAGATCTTCCTCCAGCTGTCCATGTGTATCATCTCTATTAAAGATGGCTGAGCGGCACCAGTGGCAACTTTTCTGACTACAATGAAGCACAAACACGAGGGTCAGAAAATTAGTGCCAACTCTGTCCTGCCTAGGGGAACCTAAATAACAGAGCATTGTGCAATTTCTTACGTTCAGGCGCTGCTCTATTGAGTAGTGGTTGAGGAGAGGGAAACGACGAAAAAATCACCTCACCCAACATACGTTCAACATGATTATTGACAATGAAAGGATTTGAAGGTGAACGGGGAACTCAAGGCGAACTGACCTTCATTGAGTTTTTACAGCAGTAGTAACATACTGCTGTGAATGGAGGCGGCGGTAATTAAAGTGAAACCCTCTCCTATTTAGTCCCCGCCACACCAGTGCTCCTCGAGTAAAATCTGAGTACGGATTTACTTAAATGTCCGAGCGGGAAGCATTTGCAGGTGCAGAGGCTAGTAGACTCAATCAATTCCTTCGATGCCGAAAGAGATCCGCCACTGACCAACTTGTCCACGCCCTATGCAGTCCTCCTTGTACAATAATACTTAGTTCCCATCCACAGGAGACTGAAATCCAACAGCGTCGATGGGATTCACGTAACACATTCATTATTATCATTGCATTAATCATATGATGGTGCCAGAAGACTACTGGGGAAAGACAATCGACAGATTGACTGCTCATTCCTACCTTAAGCTGATGCAATAATTTTATGCTCCACGTTCAAGGTAGAGTTAACTAATGGAAGACAAGGTGAGGATAAGTGAGTGCGCTAACTCACCGAGTGTCGGTACGCCTTATTGCCATCCCCTACTTCCCCTCCTATAAAAGTTCACGGTTCCTCCTCTGTAGTAAGGTCTCTCTAAGATTGTGACTTCATTTTGAAATTAGTGGATCCAATTATATGCAAAGGAGAGAGGTATCTTGTCAGTGTACGTGTATACTCCTGTTACGTGAACAGTGTGTTGAGAATGCGAAATATTCCCCACTCTTTTTTCAATCATATCGCGTCTCCTTTGTCGTCTCACATCTTTGGAAGGCTCAAGAGCTGCAGAGAGAGCGATAAAGGTCATCTGCTGATGGGCAATGCCGTTACAATTCAAGGTTCCTTACAATGGCTGAGTCATTGTTTTGACCACATCACTCGATTTGCCGAATTGACAAGCTTCGTAATACCTGAGTATTTTGCGATGGACTGTACGTGTATACGCATGCACATAAATTTTCTCACAATCCTCACGCAAGTGTTTCCCTGCCTAAGCGACCATCTGACAAAGTTGGAAATTTTCTCAGTTCTTGATGTTTTATTTCACACATATTCTCTGCGAAGTGAATACACATAGAACCGAAGCTGACAAGACCACTGTGGTAGCCGTTGATTATTGACGTGGAGCAAGTCATAACTTCAGATGGTAAAAGTATGGTGCGCATGAGCAGTGTGACGTATGATCTCGCTGTGGTGATACTGCCCAAATGCAATAATTAAGTGAAGTAGATGACACTGGTGTTGGCAGACTTCACGAAAGTCAAGCATCATCATCGCATATTGGTAGACGTCTGCACTGATCTTGATTCCGAATAACTACAGCTACCATCTTCTAATTGGTAAGATTACATGTAGTCTTCGAATTTGATATCTATCCATAATCTCTGTCATAATCTTTGGAATAAATGGCAGAAAGTCATTCAGTGATGGTTGAGGCAAGTCGAACAATTTCTACACTGGGAATATTTATACTGGCGGTAGCAGTGCCTGAATGAGTTCTCAAACTTTATTGTTATATAAGGGTCGTTTCCAGTTCCGTGGGTGTGCTCGTGAAGCAGTAAACCAACGCAGGGTTACTTTTTCATTCTGCAAATAATGATGATATCCAAGCAGCCGTATCGTTACACTTATAAACTGCTAACATTATTGTAAGATTCACGCCATAATGTAGGGATCACTGTACTAGTGATAATTATGCTAGAAAACTTTAACTTATTTAAGTCTATTTTCAATCTCATAGGAGCATCCGTACACCTTCACACGATTTCACGACCGCTCGGAGAGGATTTGCAACCTTGGTTTCCGAGTTGCACTACATGTATAAGGGTATCTCCTCCTTAGTATTTTTATTAAAAACTCGCTCCGGGCCTCATTTGGATACAGATTGATAAATTGTGGAAACTGCGGTTGAATACTTTTTCCAGCCGCCATAAAAGCACTGTCATGATCAGAGCCACCTACCCTGCAGAGGTGGACCTAGATATATTTTACCACAATACTTGACAATATGACGTAAACTTCGGGAAAGCACAAATTTACTATTTTGTGGACGACACTGGCTACAACAACTGCGAGCGTCTACTATGCACCTCAGAGAGCCTTCTTAGGAGTAGTTAGCCAATGAAGTGTCACACGTCAAAATCCAACTACCTTGAATAACTTCAAATTTTGTTTATGTACGCAGTCAGAGATAATTAAGCCACTTGAAATGGCTGCCTATCTGCACTCCTTCTATTTAATAGTTGAGCCTATCTTACTGTGCCCCAACTATCACCTAACTAATAAGTACTCTCATATAATTCTTTCATAAGAACGGAAGACTCACTAATTTGTTTCATCACTGCATTTTGTTTTAATAATTTTTAGATACAATTTTGCAATTCAAGGATAATAATAAAAATAATAATTTAATTCAGAAAATGTATTAATTATGATGAATTTAAAAATACACTCGCACGTACAATTTGAAAAACAGGAAATAATTAAAATCCACATCCATACTCATGACAAACTTTCGTTAACTTTTCTTTCACACCACAGCGAGATTATTCAGTTCAAACTAACTAGCCTAGCAATTGCTCACAGGTGCAGCCAGAGCCTGCCGCGGTGTGGCAGATTTCAAATGGAAGAAACGGTAGGGACTTTGTTACTCTGAGTCAATTTTTAGCAATAGTAAATATCCCATTGCTGTTGTGTCGTCTTTGATTTTTGAAGAATTTCCCTATTAAAGTCAAAATGTCTATTCATGGCAGCCGTAGCACTCGGCACTAACAAGGAACTGCGCACAATAAGTTTTGTGGTAAGGCAAGTCATGCTCATCAATCTAGTTCTTGATTTATGATAATTCATTTACGTTGTGCCTCTACTCTTTGACCTGATAGCCAAAGCAGTAGTATTTTTATAATCCAAAATGCATATTTATCGTAGTTTTAAGTTACTTCTTGCTGCTGGTTAAATTTGCTAATCAACCTGGTGATATTTGTTCTTTTGAAAATAGTGGAAAAAAATTTAGATCACAAGCTTTATGAGACATGTGTAGCACTCGCAAAATTACATGTAACAGCCTAGGCGTGTGCACTTCTGACCCGCACTGACGTACGGCACACTGGTAGTAGCTTACAATAATCAGTCACCTCCATAACTTACGAAACCTTACTTATAATGAGCGGTTTGAGTTAAAAGGGGAGTAACTTTTAGTCTAATAATATTGAACTGAAATTATGAGCCCATCCCCATTCACTGTACTCTGTATCTCCCAAAGACATAGCAGCCGGTCTTGTTGAGCGCATTTAAAGGGAAAAGTGTGCTTTTATGGGGGAGCGACGGTAGGAAAAACTGGCCGAAGTTGCATGTACACCAAGGCGTTGCTCCTGTGAACCCCTTGACGCCTCTGTATCCACAACATTGTTTCCCTGACCTTGCTCGTGAAATTGTTTATCCACGTAAGAATACAATAGGATAGTGTGTCATCCAACTCTCGCATATCTAGTAAAGGCGAAGGAGCGATCACGGTCAATCATTTTGTTGGCTTAGTCCCATTTTTATCTCGTCTCCGCTCACATATAACTCTGCACTGGGATAGAAGGATGGTTTGATGATGAGGACATTTTGGTGAGTGAAGAAATGTCGTCATCATCCCTCTGGGAAGTGAGTTGCGAGAAAGGCGTAAATTATCACTCACAACGTCGCAACAATATTTAGTCAATAATTACTGGGGTAGCCACTGGTGATGGACATTAAATGAATTGAAAAGGAGTTGCTTGACCTCCTCCACAAACTGACCTTCAGAGTTTGCTCAAGGGTTCCTCCCATTAAGATCAACATTAGATTTGATCTTGAAACTACAATGAGCTTATAAACTGTATCGTGTTAAATAAGCCTCGGGTGTGGGGAATGGGGTACAATTTACATTCCGAAGTATATGCACGACCCTAAGGACAAATGCCAACCTTCGAGTGGACGGCTGGTGACAAATTTGCAAAAAAAGTGAGTCGGACCATCTTTGGCAGTTGCAAAAACAAGAAGTGAGCCGCCTAATTCCAATACAGATCGTCCCAAACCCCTAATCTCACCCAATATCCTCAAATATCTTCCACACATAAGGAGACACATACACATACTTACACGGTATCACCAGTATAAGTATGATCGAAAATCGGCTTTTAGTCATTAAATGGTGAATGATGACTTGCCGGTAGGTGTTAATAAGAGGAGATACAGATATAGTGCAACTCCTTTCGTGTGCAAAAACGAAAAGTATGGAGAAAAATTGAAGTACTGTACCTTTCACTGATTGGAACGAGTGGAGCCAGGGGTGATCAGTGATACTCTAAAAATTTTTCTTCCTGTGATAGAAAACCAAGAAGAAATACGTCAGGTCTCATTGCATTATTACTGCGGGAATTTTACAATTTTTTAAGCTGTTCATCTTTTCTTTGAGTGTACAGCATAGACTGCTCTTCCGGTCGCTCAGCATAGGATTGTCACATTAAGTGCATCTTGAGCCTACTCGTCTCAGCCAGTCCCAGAGATGACTTCATACAAGAATTTGGTATATTCATATGTGAAACTAAAAGTGGCTTGACCCCAGATAATATGAAGTTGGGACGGACATATTCATCCTCCAAGTGATGGTCGGAATGCTTTTAATGTCATGGTGGTTACTGAATCCTTGAAGTTTCTTTTATAAAACTAACACTCATCCCATGCCCAACGTAAGCTTTTCCAGGATTCTCCCTCAGTAGTGTCAGATCTTTGGCTCTATCTAAGAGGTTATCAGGACCTGAAATGCTGAAGGCGATGGCCTTACAAATTTTTACGGTTGCTCCAATTCTACAGCCCAGAGGAAGAAAAATGTAGTGCAGATGTCCGCGAAAAAATGTTATACAAAATGTGTAACTTGGAAAGACAAAATGATCATGGTTTGTTGTCCACCATCCACCGGGAATAATATTCAAGAGGTGGTAAACTTTTGAGGTATGCGTCTCTACTATCACTAATGACCAACATCCCCGTGGTCGGAAGGGCAAATTCGAACAAGAGAAATTCATTTCCTCCCACGAATCATCCCTTGTCACTTGTAAGGAGAATAACTAAAACTCCCCCCACAATCTTTCCGCGCCCTCTCTCATGTTGCGAGAGTGTAGTTATATATTTCCTCCAAAAGTACTCTCACAGCGGAGGGAGAGAATCTGAGAGAGTTCTTGAATGTTAACCCACATGATTCCACGTCTCAAGATCGTCTCGTCAGTCTGAAGGTTCTGGGGAAGTAGGTCATTTGTGCAGACTAGCTTTTCGCAAGTGAAACTCAGCCCGTGCAAAATATTACATGGGGTAGATGGAGGACCGTGGTTTCTGCCGTGGAGTATGCATGCAACAGTCTCGCGATGGTGACTGACTATGCTCTTGTACAACTTACATTGTCCGCACCATATAGCCGTGTTCGAAAGCATATACAAGCAAACCCATTGTTCTCCCCCTTATTTGACTCATAGTCTACACCTGTGGAAGCGGGCTCAACATGAATGCGGTTAAGCATTCCTCATAGCAGAAATCACGTTTCATATGTGAAGTGACAATGACTTTAACAACTGTAGTATAGTGCACGGCGCACGGTAGTAGCTTTCCCGCTCAAGGTGAACCGAACCGAGCGCGCGCGCGGAACCGCAGAAGGCGCCAACCATTTGGAGAAGTTTTTTCATTCCAAGGGTTCCGCGTACTTAACTGATGACAAACAGTTTTTTCAACTATTTACCCCTGTACAGATTCATCTGCAACCAACCCACGTGACAGGGTGCTACTAGTTACTAAAAGAGGAACGATTGGGATGTCAGCCTCCTTCCAAAAATGGCTCGTAAGATTAGTCTACATCCAACAGCTAATCTGAAGGGATTGTCGGGAAAAATTCAGTCCGACAGATGCCCTTCACAAATTACTCAGCTTGCGAGGACTAATGCTATACATCCATGGGAGAGATTACTAGAGATTTGGAAAATCACGGAATACAGAGCCACATACACTGAGATCAGATGCTAAAATATCCTTGACTAAGCCACCTTGCCATTTCATTCGTCCAATTCATTGTATTCATCTGACTTCTAAAAAAGCTGTGATCAGTAGGATAACATCGACACAGAACTTACGGGGGTAAGGTTAAAACTGTAAAGCCTCCACTGCACCAATGTCATGCAGAGCGATATCATGCACCCCCTCGTCATCGACTAGCTCGTATGGAGCTCTAGTAAAACACAATAATTAAGGCTGGATCCTACCCCGCTCCTGGCCCTGTCCTGATTTCACTATACTGACAACCTTGAATTGAGCAGCACATAGATGGAAAGACAGACAAACGATCACACATGATCCATGTTTTGCCTTTTAATTTCCCGCCGCGATTAGGACGATTTTATACTCGGTAAGAGCTGTTTATATGCACGTATGGTCGACAGAGTGGAAGATTGTTTTGTTCCATCTGTATAATGTTGTGGAGGTCATTAGGGGAAAAACACTGCGTCATCCGTTCATTAAAAATCCGCTCATTTTTCAGTCTCTGATCTCATGCGGAACCTAGGCTCGTAAGAGCACGTATCTATGGCGCACCAAAAGGTTCCCCATTGGGGTACGCTGTCTTCCGGCGCCGTAAATTCACAGTGAAAATTTTAAATGCATCTTTTGATTCTGCAAACTCATAAGATGTGCGAATGAAATGGTTGATCCGGCTGAGCAAATATTTCAGAGGGAATTATTTGAGGCGTAGCATTTTGTTGCGGAAAACAACTGGCCGCGTGACTGCAATGCTTGAGAAAAACCATATTTTGTAGTAGTAAACACTGCTAAATAGGTTTAGGGGAGGCGGTGCTCAAAACATTATGGCCAATCGGTTAGTATTAGTATATTTCTCACTCACATCATAACGAAGGCTTAGAAGGCTTTCAGTGTTAAAGAAAGGGGGGCTGCGTATATGCGACAATTAAGTGAGGCACTTTCATTAGTTGCCTCACTTAAGTCCGAACTCCCTCGTGAACCTTGCTTCATCTGCACGGAGAGTCCTCCACCAGTACTTTCGAGTCAAGCTGCTCTGTATATTCTGCTCCGATTTATGACTACGCACCCGCCCACCGGGCAGTTACCCATCTCGAGGATATAATTGTGCAAAGTATTGAGAAGGAGAACAACGGCTCCGCATGCCATATTAATCGATTGGCACACAAAAGTCACACAAGCGTTTTCCTCCTCATCCCCCTCAATGATATTAATATGAACTTGATGGATTCCCGCTTACAGCAAAACTAGAGCGAGGGGCTTCTGGTGACATTGGCTTACTTATAAGGTAATCATGAGGTTGTCGGGAATATTGAATGCATCGTCTCACTCATACCCGAGGCAGATTATATGGAAGTGAAAACGTGTGGGATGCAGGTATACCCATGTATAGAGTATTCCGCAGTATGTAACTGTATACAATCACCTAGCACATTAACCAATATTGCAGCCCCCCTCCCGACATCAACTCTTGAGGGAAATAAGTGATTTGATTTAACTAAAAGCTCAATTTCGGCCTCTAATTGTGGTACTATTGTAGTCATTTTGTTATTTGAGGTATTTACTACCAAGTCTCAAAAGCCGATTCCGATTTGCTAGATTCATCCGACAATGACGAATAAATGTAGAGGGGAAATATCAGGTAATTTGACGAGAAAAAGTAACAACAACATATGTGGCAGGAGCATTGAGTAAAATAAAAAATACATGGAAAGTAGTTAGAGGTCCTGGATTGCTAACGGGCACTATCAGTCCTCGGTGATGGGCAAAATGATCCGATGGGATTTTATTAGACCGCACAGAACTATCACTCTCGGGTGCCTCCATCGGCAGTTGCACATCGCTGGGCTCCTAGTGAAAATAATGGCTATTATTCCAGGACACTGGGAGTGAAGATGACAATGGAAAGTATGCATGGGGTAAATTGGCTGGGAAGATAATTCCAGCAGGATGGCGGTGGTTGAAACCGGAACCGCACAAACTAAGAGATACGGTTCGGGGCATTAACACTTGAACCAGCATGAGTAATCTCAAGCGTCCAGAGTATACTAAGTCTGTCGGTAATAAGATGCGGCTGCGCAATGACCACGCAATGAGTTACCCACCCGGTTTCCGTGAGCACATGCTGATCCATCGGGGACAAGAGAAGAAAGTACAATGGAAGGAGCGGTGACTTCACCGCATTTGTGGGGAATAGGCACTCCTACGCAGGATTTGTTCCTGCTCATAATCTGGTAGGGGCGACGGTATGCTGTACAGACCGAAGCCCAGTGCAACATTATGGAATCCACTACGGCGGAAAGGCCAATAGACACGGCTGCACAGACGGCCTGCCGTGAGTGTAAAAAGTCTGAGGCGGGGTTATATTTGGTTTTGTACCGTCGGTCGTTCATTCTCTCCTGGGGTTCAGTGCACTGGAAGCACAACAAAGCATTACGCACAGGACTTTCTGCTCAGACTCACTTGAGCAGCCGCAACGATATGTAGCCTAGCCAGCCATATATAGAGCCGTTCCGTCTGCTGAGTCCCCCCAGCTATAACTCTCGTGCATGAAACTTTGTATAAATCTGTGGAAGATAAGGCTACGCACTTGAACTCGTATGTACTAGAGGCAGACCGTCATCCATGGAGTAGTGGTATGGGGATACATTGTGTTACTGGGTGTATACGAACTGTCATCCTTTGGCACGTCTCACGTGAGTATTGAAGGTTCATGAGGGATGTGACCGGCTGTGAGCAGGATGAACTGGGAGAGCGCCCTTGCTGCATGATTAGTTTCACACTCACTCATTCACTCACTGTTTCTCCGCCTGTCAAGTCATATTGGATCCATAGCCCATAGTATATATTATACTATGTCTTGAGTGCAACTACCCATGGCTCATTTATGTTCAATTCCATTCCTGTATATTATACAAATCAGTGTAGAACTCCTCCTGGCTCAACATTGGATCGAGGGAACCATCACATATATTATTGGCAATGTGTTTACGCTCCTTTTAGATCACATCACGCCAATAGCAAGTTATTCAAGTCAAGTGTCAACGCGGCGGTAAGGAGGACATTTGTAGTAGTCCCACGGGAAATTAAACCCACTAGCCTCCCATTCATGATTCCCAAGTCGTTAGCTTATGTCATTAATGAACTTTTAAAAATCACTTGTAGCTGTCAATCCTTCCCCACCTCGCGTAAATTCGCAACCACCAGTTAAGGTTACGATTAACTGGAAATCAATTATGTGTTTAAGTGTGTATGTACATTTGGCCGTGTGTTTGATTGCTGGATTCACAGTGGTGGGCGATTCCTTTTGACATTTGCGCGAGACTCATCCAAATTCGATTGGCCCCGGTGATGAGCATTAATTGAGGTGGGGCAGACTGAACAAACTATTGCCAAGTGCCTTTGAGCCAGAGCATGATCTCCACGGTCAAGATCTGCTCTCCTAACTATTTTCTGATTGTCAAAGGAGAAGTAAATGAAGTAGATTTCCTCATTCCGGGAGGCAGGAAAAGTAGTTGCCTAAGAGGCTGCAACAGTTCAATTTTCACACATTATCCCTCTCGTCAAGGAATCCTTTTTTAAACGCATAACCTCGACTCAATAGAAATCAGAAATGGACCTGACGGCGTTCACCGTGGATCTTGTAATGACATTTTAAATGGGTTCCTTGGCGATCCTTCGTCCTCATCCTCGCAATGACCTCCGGTGTGGCTACAATTGAACACATACGTAATTAATAGCAGGGAGGATACAGCGGGATTCTACAGGTCTTTTGGAACACCCTTCACATTGTCAGGAGGGCATCTCTGGACTATTTCCTCCATCTGCTCTGAGCCGCAGTTCGAAATATTG
>WJFA01000195.1:0-55079 GCA_009870155.1 Pseudobourletiella spinata | reverse complement strand
ACTTTGGACAAAGTTGGAGGAGAACTTAACTCCAGTCGTGCAAGTTACGAGAATATGAACAATTATTTTGACGCGTGGCTTTCGACAAGTGCCAAAAATTACGTGGCCGCTTCCACCCAGGCTGTATCTGCTATGACTGGGGAAAGTATTGACGGTGAAGAGAGGAGCGGAGGGGGAAAGTTTCCGGTGTGTGTGTGTGTTTGTTTATTTGTGTGTGTATGTGTGTGGAGTTAAACTCCTGGCTGATTGAGGTTACTCGGAGATTGGCCACGATGAAAGTTGTGGTGTCGCCGGGATACGAGAAGAAAGGTTTGGAGCCGGTAAAGTCGAAGACTTGTAATTACCTCGACATCCATTAAACTTTTCTCCAGAGGTTACGCCTGTACTCCTGTGGGATGACCGTTGAATAAGATTGCAGCAATTTTTTCCATTCCCAAGGTTTACGATCTTCATTACACCTAAACTTTGCCCTATCCTTTAGCACCACCACCATTACCATCAGTTTCGTCGTTGTCGTGGTCGTCGTCGTCGTCGCTGCCACTGGAAATGATGGAAGCCGTGACTGGGATGAACTGATGTTATACATGGGTCCATATGCCGCTCCAGAACTCCGTCGAACAAATGATTCCAGTTGATACTAGGGCATGTTAATAAACTTGATACTTAACTCCCAGTATCGTCAGTGGGTGAAGCATCATATGCGGGTAAATGGGACGCACATGAGACACCATGAAAAATATTCCCGGTGACATTCACCGCGTATAATGTCCGCCTGGTTTCCTCTGCGAAGGCGTGGAAAACCTTACATGCATTGGATGTGATGTTAGTGGTGGGTTGGTGGTTAAGCTGGAGTAGGCAAGAAGATCTGTAATGTAAGGCTTACATTATAGCTGCCGCACCCTGGCAGCGGAAAAGAGCGCGGCATGGGACGTTCCACACCATGCATCCTTCCCCCGATCCTGGTCGTATAAATGGCCTCACCTCCCTGAGTTTGTCATCACTTTATGCATCTATACGAGTTTCCCCCTCCGACTTTATGGATTCACCTACTGCCATTTTCAGAGGAGAAAAATTCATATGGCGCCATAATTTACTTCCGTGAAACTTCTTCGTGACATTCGATTTCGCTACTATACTTTCACAGTTGGGAGACGAAGTTTCGACGAATTAAACTAATTGATTCACTGTAATTATTAAACGGAGGGTCTGGTACTGAGAGAGGGTGGAATTTGAGTGCATAAATTACTCTACAACCAATTTACCGGGTCATAGGATCATGTAATGGAATTTGGTTCCGTGAATTGAGTATACAGTCTCCTTCTCGCCGCGGTGAACCGTAAAATAGATTTTTTTTCATAATGTATTCAAATAAATGAAGGGGTCTAGGGTGAGGAATGGGTTTTTCCATCTTTCAATTTTTCACACAGTTGCTCCTCTGAGGTTCCAGGTCTCAGGGGTGAATCGGTGCACTTCAAATAGTGGGAAAATGAAGATGCGGCACGAATGTGTACACGTATCAGGGGTGAATAGGTGCTCTTCAAATAGTGAGAGAATGCGGATACAGGATACGGTAAGCGTGTTTATGTGTATGCATGTGTTTACGTGTATGAGAATATGTGCGCCAGCCTATGTTTGCCTCATGTGATCCTTGCAAAGAGGACAGGCGAGTTGATATTCACCACTTATTTGACAGTGGGCTCTTGTAATACAAGACAGCCTGCCATGATCCCACAGTCATGTCAGGAGCACTAGTGGTGATGGTCATGTGCCCGCGGTGTGCAAATAGGGGGAGAAAGGGAATCACTGGAGGGTGTGGTAATGAAGCAGTTGTGAGAGAGCCGAGGAGTTGTGAATATGTGCTCTCACCCATCTTCAAAGCCATGAACCAGCTTTCTGGGCAATCCTCTATCGTTCGGATGGTTTTCCTTTAATATCACATTTGTTCAAGGTGGGATGACTGTTATGGGGGAGATAAAAGGGCGAGAGGAAGAGCCGAAGAGAGAGAGAGAAACACAGTGGGAGAAAGAAGGAGCTAACTAATATAAGATACCTTCTGGGTGCTGAGCATAGGGCTTAAAATCCAAAGACAGACTTGGGATATGATACATATATACAAATGTAGCGGTAGGGGTAGAACGCTGGGGGAGCTGACTTGTCTCTGCCTGTAGGTACATATTATCCGTACATATAGCTCAGGGCTTTGTTGGAGGGAAACCTCTGGAGAAAGCTTACGACGTTACTATGGAATAAGCGTTATCAACTGTCAAGTATTAAGATTGTGTAACGAGGATGCCAAATTTCCTTTCGCCAATGGTACAGGCAGTGTGGCAGTAGTAGTATTAGTAGCACATTTTGTCAGAAGATCCCTCCACGCCGAGTGCACACTACTGGAGGCGAGACGAGGAAGAGTTGAGACACACGGGTGCACCGAGACGGAGATCACGCACATGGTATAATGCCTAGGATGAGTATATGCATGATTCTGTGTGTGTGTGTGTGTGTGTGTTTGTATGCTTATATACGTGTGCTTATGGGGAAGTGAATGGATAGTTAGGGATGTGGGAGAAGGAAAAGGGTGGTTGGTGGGTCGTGGAGGAGGAAGAGGAGAATGCCTACAGCGAGTTAGTAGTGCATTACTACTACTGTGTGAAAGGGAAGAAGAAGAAAGGAGCGTGGTCGACGAGGGAAGGAGAAAAGTGAAAGAGAAGGCTCAGGGGAAAGGAACTTTCCAAAATGAGTTGCCTTCGCCGCGCCTCTACTGCTTGCACTTGAGAGCATCCCTCCATTGCCCTCCATTGAGGAGGATGGAGGAACAGTTATCATGCATAAGGTCCTCTGCTCGATGTAACTAAGTCTTTCACGAAAGCCAGGCGGACGGCGAGAAGAGGCGTTACGGAGTTAGTGTAAAGTAGTGTTCGTCAGGGAAATGACTGAGTGAGCACTCTCTGGACTCAAACCTTTCTTCCTCACTCCAACTCTCGAAGAGACACGCAGACATACTCCCTGTTTCCCTCCAATATGTGCAGTCAACGCTCTGAAGAAGAGAAAAAGCTAAAAGAGACGAGAGAAAAGGAACCACATGCGACATACACATACACACACACACACACACACTCACTGGGAACCACGCACAGCTATACACAAAGAAGGAGCATGCATATACATGTACACGTAGAAGCACCCAGTTGTGGAATTGTACTCTCACACGCAGAATCATACACACACAGATAGACACACGCACGGAACCACGCACACTTGCACAAAACTAAAAACATAGTTTGTTACGGCTCACATGTGGAGAATCCAAATCAAATGAGGGCGGAAACAGAAGCAGTGCGGTGTATGAGCCCCCCATCAATTTGCACGTTTGAATGTGGCAACGTTCCATTTTTAGCGTGTGCCTTTGCTGACAGGTTACTTCGAACTTAAATTTCACCCCACTCTCCGTGGCCTTCATAGAGCAGAGCGGTTAGTCGAGGATCCTCGGTGGTAGTGGATAAGTTTGTGAAGTAGATAAATGCTTTCCTAGCTAATCTGGCCACACATTAGCCAGCCCATGCTCATGTCCGATGGGAAGAACAGGTAAACTTATCTGCGGACTGAACCGTTACAGGATATGACCACTTCGTGTACAAGAAAAGTGCTAACGGAGGTCGTTAATGAAGTAACATACCGGAGGTAGTGAAAATGTTCCAGTTTTAGGTGCAAGCGAGGACAGTTGGACACAACATTTCATTAGGGGCTCACTAGAGTTGTTGGAGCGGAGATGACGAGAAGTTTGGTCGTTGGTTCGGATGAAATTACAGACCCTTTCTTTAGTGCTTTATTTCCACTGCAATTTGTTTACGGCCCTCCCGTGCCGTGCTGAAGGTGATCCCCAGGCAAAGTCCTGAAACCTTCAAGTATTACATGAGCATCCAAACACCGGGTACTCACATAAAGGAATCCCATTTCAGGGGATAAATTCCTCGGAAACACTCAGGTTTGAGGAAATACGATAAAAATGGTCTCACCAACATTTCTCATCCCAACTATCAGAGTGGAAGTCCGATAAATCCACACAACTAAACTGGAAGAAAACCAAAGGAAAATGTATGGGAATTTCCCGTTGTTGGGACAGTAAATTTGAGCTGTTTTCCAGGGCTGAATCTTGAGGCCATTTTTTTGTTGACTCGGATCGGACATGGATTTGCGAAAATGCGACTTTCGACTATTCCATCCGTGATTTTCATCACGAGTGGTAGTCCTGCTAGAGCTAAAGGTTCACGACGATGCTACAGTAAAGCTTTTCCCTGCAAAATTCACTGTTTCCCAAAAAAAAATCTGTAGAGCTATCTCTTTCCTCAGCTTGGTATAGAATTGTAAAAATATTTACTGAATAAAGAAACTCAGTTTTTCCAACAAGGGCTCTTTATCGAAAGAGGTTTTTCCAGGACTGATCCGAGAGACAAAAATTCTGCAGACTTCACTTGAGTGAACCGCAAACTGCGTCTTGGCTAGTGCAAGAACCAATGTTTGTTGTGGAAAAAGTGTTAGGATACGTTGCATTGGGATCAGAACGGTACAAATAATAACTCGATTTTGATACCCAAAGTCTTTCCAGGTGGCTCATTACTCATTACTCAAGCCTCCACCTCACTCACAGGTTTGCCCCTCAACTTCTATCTGCACAGCAGGGTTAAATGGGATGTATTCAAAGACAGCTGCAAGCAATTACACATAGCTTACTTAAATGTTATGATTCCGTTAATAACCAGGTGACAACTGTATTTCCTAAATACATTAGTTGCTTCTGGTCCAGTTGCAAGTAATGGCTTCGTGATCGTAAGCAAATAGGTTTTAAAATGGGTAACGTCAACAGATTCCCGGTTCCAATGAGTCCTAACCAAAGCCACAAGTTTGACTTTCCTGGCTTCAATACTTTGGGATGCCATGTCTCCTGCCATCTGTGAATACTCGGGCAAGAGATGTCCTTGGTGCAGAAAAGGCGGCGAGAGCTTTGAACTCAAAATAAGGTCATTCGCATGCATAGTTTTAGTAAGTCAACGATAATGGACTGTAACTGTTAGTCCATCATCGTTGAGTAAACCCTGGTTCTCATGCACTGCGATTTTTCATCCTTTGCGATTGCGATACGCATCATTTACTCCGCGCGGATAAACGGTGGGATTGGCGCATCAACAAAACTTCAACTCAGTTCACATGTTCACATGTATGCGTCACAGCTTTGCGTTTTTTCGGGCCAGTGTCAAAATAGGAAATAAAATAATTCTCAGGCTTTTTAGTTATTACAAAATGGTAATGAAGTCCCAATGATGCAGCCAGAAATCTAGGGTCAAATTAAAGTCAATGATGAAGTTGATTTAAATCAATATTTAAGAAGAAAATTCACACCACTGACAGAACATCAACTTCGACCACAACCATAAGCCTGCTGCAAGGATTTTTTGTTTAGAATCGAGAAAATTTTATGTGCAGGAAACAGTAGGATGGTTGCACTAGTAATCAATGGATTCAGAGGAGTCAACACTTGAAGTTGAAGTAAAGACTGCAGGTATACTTGACACTTGCAAGGTGAGTTGCGACCACGGAAGACAGGTCACGGAGTATGCCCACGGGCGGAAATGAGCGTCCGGTTTTATTACATTTGGGCGGGCGGCAGAGACGGGGTAATGGTTTATCATTCACTGACCATTACCACTACCCATTTTTATTTAATAATAATACATTTGTAATAAGAGATTAATTAGTGATTAGTAATAATAAATGATAATGTATGAGGGATGGCAGTTGCATCAGTGTGGGCTTGCGCGAGCTTTCGTACAGCTGGGATTAAGAGAGCAAGGAGATACGCGTTGGCTACTATACGAATGGCCGTGACTGAGAATTCATTTAAGCGCAAGTGCCGCTACATGAATACTACTGGTGATAAGCAGTTGTGGGTATTCGTATCATTCGTATTTTTTTCATATTAATATCCGTATTCATATTCTAATAGAGCAATGCACACATTCATTTCTTGCATGTACTCGTGTTAATGGTGAAATTCGTACCCGTATTCGATCAAAAACAGACCGAATACGAATGTCGTACTGCTACTTCCTGGCACACCCACATGTGAAGATTCAATCAAATTGGGGTCCTCGGAACCATGAGAGCGGGAAGAGAGTTTTGACAAATTTTAGTTTGAGTAGCCATATGAATACATCTTCCAGAGTTGTTATCTTAATTCATTTGCAAAGCTGAAAGCTTCAAACCTGAAAACTAAACAGGAGGGTAAGCTTGTGTACATGAGGGATTGAACTGGGATTAATAGGGCATGTTACCCACCCCTAGCATATACCAACTCTAAAACATTTCGCCCAACTAAAGCCTAGTTTCGGAAAAAAATAAAATGTCAAATTTCACGGAAATCAAATTTGCAAGAATTAACATGGGGTTTTCCAAAAGAAACTTCATTCTCCCAAGGGTACGCCCTTTGATATTTTTGGAAAAAATCATTTTCTTTAAACTTTTGGAAAATGAGCTGAAAGTAGACTTTTACGATGTGGTAGCATCATTGGGGATGGAAATTCGAAATATGGCGCTTAATTTTGATGAGTCGTTTTGTGTGAAAATTATTGAGGAAGGTAAAATGCCACGAAATTGATTTCTGGAGAATTTAACATGGGATTTCCCATGTGGATTTTCATGCGCCCAATGGTTCCCCTTTGGTTCTTCTCAAAAAATTCACTTTTTACAAGCTTATGTGCAATGACAAAAAATCAATTTTTACCATGTCTTATGATCGCCAGCGCTAAAAAATTATAATTTTAGACTTTAAATAGTAAATTGCAAATTCAATTTTTTTTGAAATTTTCATGCAAATTTGAAGTCTAAAATTATAATTTTTCTTAATGTTTTTAATTGGCCAGCGCTGAAGACTTAATTTTAGACTTTAATGCATGCAAATTTTAAACATTTAATTTTAACCGCAGAAATTTTTGTTGAAGAAATTTTTATTGCAGTATCAGTATTTTCTGTTCAATTATCTTTTGATCTCATCGCTGAAGTGATCCAAATTATTACTTTCATGATCCCACGGCAAAACGCCCATAACTCACGAACGCGTTGACAGATTGGTTTTAAACGATAGAGAATTTAATTCTCTAGGATGTTCACTCACACTTGGCTTTTACATCGTGCGCGTTGTTGCTCAAAATTTGAAAAGAAATTTACAAAAATTCATGATTTTCTATAAATGTACTTTTCTGCTTTTCAGAACTTTTTTTGAAATTTTGAAAAATCTATTGCAGCGTTCATGAAAATACATCCTAGAGAATTTTATTCTCTATCTAATTTAAAACAAAAATCACTCTAATGGGTCAACCCGTTCTCGAGTTTTGAGCGATACGCAGATGGAAAATAGATAATTTCGTACTTCCCGCCAGAATTGACCGAATACTGAAATGCAGCGCGGAATCAATTAGCCAACCGGCAATCAACCAGTGGGAGGATCATATACTGGGCGGTAGTCCAAAATCGGATACCATGATGCGCAAGCCTTTCCGTTTTGCTATGAAAAAGCTCTAAGCTATGTTTGCGGTGTACAGGTCGCATTTTAATTTTTTTCATGTTTTTTAAGGGAATGTGGGAGAGTCAACTAGCTTTCTGGGATTGGTTTTGCAGGGGTTTGGAAATCGGGAAGTAGCAGAATTTTAAGAATTTTTTTAAGGGCTGTGCATTAATGAGGTCGTAAAATTTTAAAACTCACTCAGTTATTCCAAGTGACTTAAATATATACTGCGGGGAATGGGGAAGGTTTAGCCACCTAGTCGCAGATTTGTTGACGATATTAATGGAAAGTAGTGTAGTTATAGTATGTGATGCGTAGGGTTGACGGAGTAAATTTTTGCATTGAGCTTGGGTAGGTGTCAGACCAATATACTCTTCCTATAACAACACACCCACACCATAATTACGGGCAAATCCCCTTCGCAGGTCTACTAAATCCGGACATTTTGAACGGTTTATTGATTATCAAAATATTATTAATTTGAAGCATACAACTAATAAAAATGTCGTTGACAGTTCGAAGTAAATGTTTCTTTTTCGTTTTTATTCCGGAAAAATATTCGTATGCGTATTCGATCATTCAGGTATTCGTATTCGAATAATACGAATACACCATCACTGTCATGGGTGATTATCCAAAAATTTCGAATTGTTTGACGTCTTCCACGCTACCGCAAGGGTGTAACTTCGAAACGGGCGTGTGAAATAACTTCAAGCTCTAACATCCAATAAAGGCCTCAAGTTTCACGGTTTCTTTACCCATAAATTTTCTACATTGTATGGGGAATGACGAACTAAATTATGACATCAAAATCTGAGCCACCAAGCGGACAAAAACTGAGTTTTAGATCAAAGCTATTGCTAGCAAATGTAATTAGCAGGTTTTCCCCCTAAAAATGGCTGTAGCCTACATCTTTTAGGTAGCGTGTACTTGCGACGAATTTGTCATGCAAATGGGCTTTATACTGCAATAAATGTCCCAAAAGTCCCATTATTTAAAGATGATACACAAAATGTCTCAGTTTTACGGACTTTTCATCCGGCAACCCTGGAAGCGTCGCAGAAATAAGTTGAATATTTTCTACGTAATTTACGCATGTCCGAAAACTATTACCTTACAAGATATTTGAAAATTGCAAAATTGGGAAGGTAAACCCATGACCATGACTGTGCAGAGACGAGGGACGTCGACAGACGAAAAGAAAGCATATAATAGTGACGCTACTAAAAAAGGGGTTCCATCACTTCTTTCAAGACGAGCCACAGGCTCACATTACAACCAATGCAATCGGTATTTATTATCATTGAATTTCTTTATTATTACGCCTCATTGCAAAATTAGTTTCAACCACTAACAATGAACAATAACAGGAACTCTCTGCAGCAACTTCAACGAACTGGAGTCCAGCATCAACGCCCAGCGATAATACAAGTTATTACCAAGCTTCGCCTTCGAAATCATACCCCCCCTCGCGTTACACTTCATCCACGAGGGTTACAAAAATTAAAGAATTTACCAGTCTTTTTCAAACGAAACCTCTTGAAGTGAGATGGTTTTCAACGGTACCTACCGCCAGTCATTACTGTGGGAGTAAGTTGAAATAATCCCTGAAAATAGTTTCATCAAGCATTACATTATCCATCGTCTTCAGCATTAATAACAAATCACTCAACCTTAACGCGAGGATATCCTTACATCGAACCGAGAAGTCCAATAACTTCGTGACCATACCGCGGAGGAGATTTACAAGGGTAACGGCAACGCCCCAGGCCGAATCGACCGGCATATGCATACATGCATAAATTACCAATGATTATCATGGGCTTCATTACGAAACAAGGTGACCGTGTACAGCTCCATAAATTGGTTCACTTTGGTTCATAACGTAGCGAATGCAATTCGGTTAGGATATAAGAGTACAAGGTCAGACCGATTGTCTGGTATTGTTACAAAAAGATATCGCTCCACTAACGTGAATAAGAATAAAACGGATTGTGCATTCATACCATTAACGATAAGCAACGCATAAAGCTCCTTCTTGAGAAATTATTGCTAGTGTATCTGGTATTCATACCACTGTCGTTACAGAAACACGAATAAGGGGAAATGATATGCACTGCTGTTGCTAGTGCATTCGAGAGTCACGGACTGCTACACTTTTAACTGGTTACCCCACACACCACATACAACAAATAAGGTCTCTAAAAGAGTACGCGGCGGGGTAAATAGAACGACATACGCCTTCTCCGCAGTGATTGGATTTACAAATAGCCACACCTGGTAACAACTCAAGTCAGAATTAGCATGACGTAACTGCTCGACTAACACTGCACTGGGAACGTATTGCCATGTAAAATTAAAGTAGCTGCTGGGTAAAACATAAGATATATATCTATATATATGATACACATAGTGGAGATAGAGATAATAAGGGAATTCTTAAAAGTTTTTTTTTTCACTTCACTTCCGTACTACGGTTGGAGACTACAAGGGGGAAACGAACATTCGGTGCGGTGGTAGTGTGAGCTACTCGGATCAAACTTGGATTAGTAAATATTTATGGTAATAAACACAAATGCTCCTCTCGCTCTTCATATCTCCACTTCCACACGAAGCATACACACTAGTTAATCTGGAGCTTGGCTAGGGAAATTTGAACGTAAAATCTTAGGTTATATTCAAATTCGTAAAAGTCCTAATAAGGTAGGTTTTAACGGCATTTTGACATTAAATACCATCATTAAACCTATACAGTGACACGTTTGATATTTAGCAGCCTTCACAGTATAGCAACTGGAGGGTGAATTGACTGACTGACAGAGAAGTTAGATAGGATACACGTTACACGTCACAGCCTGAGGTGAGAGCGTGACACCACCCACCACAGAGCAACAATGATTCCTTCCACATGATCAGGCGTTCGACTTTTCGAAGCCCTGGCCACAAGCACAGGCGGTAGAGATGAGGTGAAGGAATTTCCTCCAAGTCCCTCCAGATTACTAAGATTTAATTTCGAAACTCAACCCCACATTTGCATAAATACTCCTCTGAGCCGTCATTATTAGCTATGTGCTACTGAAAGGAACAGGTTGTTAAGAATTAAACAATCCTACTGGCTCCGTTCCTTCGGTTCTGCTGCTGCTGCGGATCCCTTGGATATCTCCTGTACCTGCAACCAAGTTTAAGGTTAAAATTCAAGCATACAATTTGCATAATAATAATTGATCAATGAGAAATTCAAATATTCAGATCAAAATTCAATCAATCACCTCTTCACTAACCGCATCCACCGCCGTTACAGTCTGTGAGACTATCTCGGAAGACACTACTTGTTCTGAATTATTATCACTTGGGTCCTCCGGATCGTCCTTCTCCTTCGTGCTGGATGATACCCATGGGTTATTCGAAGAGTTCATAGTCCGACCTTTATACGTCACATTAGTGGCAAAGCTATGAGCTACCGGCGAGGCTGATTCTGGAGAGGCGGGCTCGGCCAAAAAGGCAGTCCCCGATATGTTCAAAAGACAGGAGTCTAAGTCAGCATCCATGACTCCGCCCTCCCTTTTGGATGTGACGGGTATAGTAGTAGTAGTAGTGGGGCTCATACTGACTCGATCAGAGCGGCGAAAATTCGACTCGGGCTCTTCACTCACAACCTCTTTGTTTGCAAAATCCTGATCGGAGGGACCCGAGACTGAGAAAGCGGGCTCACTCCTCATTTTCCCTCCGTGGGAGTCGCTTCTTAATTGCCTGGGAGACTCGAGAAGACTGGAAGCACCCAAGGACTCATAGTCGCCAACTTCTAACACAGACTTTTCAGCACCCTGAGCAGGGGAAGTGGAATTCACTTCCTCCATTTGTAAAAAGGTTAAGCGTTGATTGTTACTGCTGGGCTCGAAGGGGTCAGGAGGCCCTCGGCACAAGTCATTCATCCCATCCTCCCGCGCACTCGGCCCCACCCGCTTCTTTTTCCCACTATTATCAACATAGGACGGCCCGTTGGATTCAATCCCCAGGTACGGTCCTCCGCCCATGGAACTGACCCACGGATCGCTGCTGAGCCGCCCTCGCGGATCCGCCGCATTATTCGAGACCGTTCCATCCGACCGACGGCTGGGTGAGGTAAAGGGAAGTGACTGAGGGGGGCGCGGCGGATTGGAGGATAGGAAGGAGGTTGGGGGTTCACTGAAAACTCTCATCCCACTGTTCGTTCCTCCCCTTCGGGAGTATTCATTGTTCTGTTGTTGAGAGCTAATGATGACACTGCTGCTGCTGCTACTGGGAGCACCGGAGACGCCGGCATAAGGCAGCAAGCGGGTGATATTCCCGTTGCTGTGTGTGTACGGTTCCACCCAGGCAGCTTCACTAAATTCAGAAGGTCGAGCAGGGGATGGGATTTGGGCTGGGATCCCCACAGACTCCCCAGAATGGAGTTCCACGTTGAGTCGAGTTAACCTCTCCCCAGTCACTGCCTCCATCTGACTTGCCACCACCATCTGATCCTGCAGGACGGATTGAGCGATGAGGTTTCGGAGCGTATCTATGGTCCGCTGTCGGATCAGCGGACTCTTCAGCTGTGAAACTTTGGCGTACATGTCCCGCAAACTATCCTGTCCTTGCTGGGCTTGACGGAGGACATTGGCCTCTTTCGGATTTCCTTTGTTCCCGGCTGATGAAGTACCATAGTCCCCTGGCGTGTTCATGAGCACTTTGTTTCCCCGCACGGCGGTCAAGTTCACCTCGTTCGACCTACATGAATCAGCAACATTTATTCATTAACTGGATGAGGGAGGAAAATTACTAACAAGCGTAAAAAGTCACTCTGTATGCACTCTGTATGCATCACTCACCCGCCGTGCATCATCCCAAGCCCTGAAGTGCTAGGAAGGTTCGAATTCTCGATAGTATGCGGCATGCCTGAAACATTTCACGATGGAGAAGAACAAATGTCATCATATTTTAAGTATGTGAAAGCTTGACGAATCCGGAGACAAACTGTCTCACAGTTCTCACAGAATCAACTCACTTCCCACAGATACAGATCTCTGCGGCATCAACTGCCGCTGCTGCTCTTGATTTCTTTTCTTACTGCCGATGTTTTCCACAAAGTGTTTCATCATCACGGCCTTTATCGGCTTCGCTCCTGGATTCTTATCATGTCTAGCACAGGAAAGAAGCCAGTTGAACTTCGCAATTCTACACACTCCTATTATCTTACAATCGGCATTATTCACATATGATATATTATATTAATACAAGCTCGCAATGATCTGCGATACTAACCGAGCTTCCAGCCTGTTAAAATTATTAGTGCTAGAAACTCCTGCAGCTTGAGCATGGGCAGCAGCCTCTGGATTAATGGCGGTAACGACAGCGTTAAAAGACTCATTTGACTTGGTAGAGGAAGATAAGACATTCTGACGCGACTGACTGTAAAATAATTAAAAACCGGTTTCAGGTGAAATAAATAAACTCGACCAAAGGAACACGTCCGCCCAAAATTTCACATCATGAATAGCAATTCTGAACGTGAACTTTTCACTAACCTCCGAAAATTATCCCAATAATTATTTGTCCTATTCCCGGGCGGTACTTGATTGTTTAGCATGAGCCGGCTGGGCTCCAGAGATCCAGGGGACACCCACGGCCGTTGCACCTTAGATTTGGATGTGGGGTTGGGATTGTAGAAGGCTGAACTCGTTCCTACACCAACGGTATCCTCGCCCAGCCCCACATTTAAATGTTCGGGTGGAACACTGGTGGAGCACGATGCAGAATTGACGGTTGAGGTCCACATTTCCCGCGTTGGATTCGCCCCCTTCATTTGGGAATAATCAAAATTCATATCCTGAAACTGAAGAGCACAAGACATCAATTCACTTGAGTCCCTCATCAAAAAGTTCAGTAATCACAGTAAAGCTCAAGGAAAGGGACAATTTAAAAGCAGGTGCTATTGAACTGGTGGACTAACTATATTTTGGAGTCGAGATCCTGAATAGAAGCCATTACTACTGCGCTCGCACGAGGCGGAAGACCGAGAATCCAGTCCGTGGTGACCTCCAATATTTGGAAGCATATCAGGAAGGGAGTCACTCATCGCATTATTCCGTCGTCCACCCCCCGAGGGAATTCGGGATCCCTCCACCTCAGTCCCCATCAACAAGTCAAATCTGCTCGTCAGCTAGAACAATCATAGGAAACCGTTGTTTTGTCCAGTCCACAGTAGTAGCACAGATATTGGGTTGACTTCTGGGAAAACATAACAAGCTCTCACCCTATCCATACTTTGCTTCAAACTATCGATCTGCTTATTTTGATTATCCAGTCCCGTCACAATCACATCCATCGTCCGGACGAGATGTTTTAAGACACTGCTGCTGGACCCACTCGTCATGCCATCGGCGGGATGGGAACTGCAATGGCTTGAATGTGAGGTGTGTCGATGATGTGTGTTGTAGCCGGCTGCTACCATCGGACTTCCGTAATCCTGCGTAACAGTTACATAAGGTCAAGTTTTTTACAGCGTGCGGAGATGAGTTTGCAGCTAAGAACACTCCAACCACTCACACTCCATTGTCTCTCTGACTCGAAAACAGGACCCATGATTCTGGCATCGGGTGACATGAAATCTCCGGAACTCTGACTCATAAAACTTCCAGGGAGACGCTCATTGCTATCTGGAAAATTTAAAGAGTCCGCATTCAGAATTCACAGTGGATTTTCTCATCAGGTAATTTCAAAAGACAGAGAAGGAATCCTGTGAATAAAACTCACCCATATTCTTGGACATAACATGAACATCCCTATCCGACCTGCGGAAAAAATAAGACTTTCGTAAGTGAGAATATGGATTTATACTAGGGGTTTGCACTTCCACAGGACAACTCACCTCGGTAAACCAGGGAAGACAAGGGATTCCGTGTAGCTTCCAGATGGCTGGGCTCGAATCGGAACCGGGCGAACTTGACGCGGCCTGAAGACAAAACCATTATTACTACACATCAAATTTTATTTCCTTCCAAATGTTCACATTTATGCTGATCTTACGGAGGGGATTCCATCCCTTGTCTATTTGAACAACCCAAGGATCTCTCGGAGTTTCGCCCAAAGTCATCCGCCTGGTCCATTCCGCGGGACAGAGAATTTTTTACGGGTCGGATCCGGGTAGTCGATTTTCTTTGATCCATGTCAGTGGCATAACTACTTCGTGTGGAGGTACAGGAGCCAGTCTTGGTGTGTGGATCAAAGTCCATATTTTCGACACCCATGTTATAAGAGTTTCCATTGAGCCTGGAAGACACGTTGACGGGCCTACACCAGTGAGGCATAAAAACCATATATTACCGCCATATATTAGAAAGATAGAGCTAAAATTACATTGTAACATTTCTACATTGTCAAAGGCAGCGACTGTGACGTCGTCGACATTAGCAACACGGTTACAAGGATTCAAACCAGTCAAATCAAACCGAGTTAGACAAAGACGACGAAGCGGTTAATTTGCCAGTGTAATAGGAAATAGTCGATCCGGTGAGCACTTGTCAATGCAGTGATAGACTATTAGGGTGACACTGGCCAAACATTATTCACTTGTTACACCTAAAAGATAACTAAAGGAGCCATGCCGGGCAGCGAACACCATGGAATGTAGGCCATTCATAAAGCACAAAATATTCGATTTTTCCGCTTCCTCCCGCTTTCCTACAGAATATGTTAGAAAACCAAGTGCCTTCACTCACGTATCCTTCAGCGAATCACTTCCTTTCAAAGTTAGGACATCCACCTCATTCTCAACGGATTGATAGCTGCCGGGTGTAGGGATCGTGTGGACGAGATTCTGAAGAGTTTCTAGTTTCTGCCGCATGGCCTGTATTTCGACGAGCTTCCTCGTGATCGTTTCACTGAAAGAGTCCGACATCCAGTCTGCAGGTCCCGTAAGGTTGCTATGATCGCTGTTATTGTCCCGATCCATCCCAAAGTCATCTAGAAACTCCATACTTTCCATTTTCACTGGAACTGGAGGGGGAGGTGCAGGGGGAGAAGGAGCAGTCACAGGAGCAGAATCCATCCGAAGGGCGTCTGCTTCAGCATCTTCACTCCTCTTCAAGGCTTGCTGAAGCAGCTCAATTTCTAAACAGAACAAGAGAAAAAACAAGAAAAGCAGAGTGTTAATTAAGCATACTAAAGTTCAAAAAAATGACAAGAAAAAATCAAATGCGTTGATTAGAATCTAAAAATCGAGAATGGAAGCAGTGGGTATGTTACTTCGAGCACTTTCATCCTTGGCGCGTCGAAGTAGAGCAATTTCAGAAATGATGCTATGAATCTCCAGTCGCTTATCCGCCAGCTCCGACAAGTTTGGTCCATGAGTTTCCTGATCGTTACGAATCTGCTTTCCATAATACACATCAATCCCAAATATCCAAATTTGAAATAACCTATTGGTTCAACGACTAATTCTGAAATGAGTAAGGAGTTGAGCGGACCTCAGATGTCACTACTCCTCCAGCGGATCCACATCGCTGAGAAAATATGGCAGATTCACCCTCCCGAACCACTTGCATCTGAAACAACCAAGTGGGCTTATTGTTTAAAAAATCCGTAGTATCCACAACAAACTAAAAGCAGTTCCAGTATAAAATAATGTTGTCATACACTAACCCGCATATCAATTTTCGAATTCAGATCATTGGTTTCTCCAAAATGAGTGACCGGGACGGACTTGCCCCTCTCCGAGGACCTGCTACAAGCATCCATCAAAACTTTCCGTTGCTTCTCCAGCATCTCGATCTGCGGAACAATCGTAACATTTTCTACAGGCTGAGTAAAGAACTATACCCCATGGAAACTCATAATCGATTTACATGGGTAGTGTCGTGAGTACTAAAAGTACATTACATTACGAGCGTTAAGCTGTAGCTATACATATGAGTCAACGTTTACACTTCCAACAATGTCCACATGCTCTACAACGAATTGCATTACGGTTTTTACAGCAATTTTCAACTGTTCAACTTTCCTCGTTGGGGATTCCCCAAGATTTTCAAACACAAAGGTTATATAATTATTCACTTTTTAACTGATACACTTGCAATTGGACATGCAGAAATATTAACGCATTACAGCTTACTAGAGAATAAGTAAATGTTAAAACTTGACATGAGCAACGCCACAACGAACAGCCTCAAGATCAAAAGGGTTATTGCGACTCGCACGTGCTCGAACCTCTAAAATTGACAGGTTTCTCTACTACTTCACACATGTTTTTAATAGCTTCGCCTTTACCCTTTGTTGGGATTCCACACAGCGCTGCTTCAGAACTTCTCGCTCCGATAAAAGGTCCTGAGCTAAACTGCCTAAGTTCTGTGCCTCGTGCTGCCGACAAAAAATCCATGGATCACTCAGACCATTCCTAGCATCATCCTTACATTAAACATATCCATCCTCGTTGGTCACCGCAGCACCAGTGATATTACTTTCGAGTTTGTTCATATAAACTTAAAAAAGTAAAAAGAAGTAAAAAGTTTCAAATTCTCTTGAGTAAACGTAAAACTTAATTTCAGATTATAACTGATAGCTGAGAAATGTCAAGTGCTTTCGAAAAAGCGAATTTCCTATCACAAGTGAACGGGAAGAATTCAGACACGCGCTCACGACAGGAAAATAGTGTGGAAAACACGAAAATCATTCATGATTGTAAACTGAAACAGAGCTTTGAAAACTAGAGTCCCTATACGCTTTGAGACAATGACTGACTGACCACTATAACTACTTTAGCAATGCTTAAATATTCAAAACACTTCAGCTCTCAGTGTAGCTACCGTCAATATCATTTGGGAATACATGTATACACATATATATAAATACGTGTGCACATGGTTCTATTAATTACCAACGACACATCTTCCACTTCCTCAGAAATACTGCTCGCACAGGCGCTGCTTTGCAACACCTGCAAAAGAATAAAATAAGGAAAGCCATGACACACACGGAAGCTCAACGGCCACGTGACATCAATGCAGCCAACAAAAACATTTTTACATTTATTGTCAAGTGAAAATGATTTCGGACCTGAGAATTGTCGACACAAAATCTATTTCGAAACGGCGATCCTGCTTCGTAGTCTCCTAATATATCCAAGAGTCTCTTTTCCGTATCCCTCATCTCAGCTATCATCTCTTGCAGCTGATAAAATTTGGGATCGTTTTGCTGGAAAAAGTAATTGATAATGGTACATCAATGATACGAATGAAAATATACTTCGTATGGTTTTGATTCCTTCCGGTAACTTTGAAGAAGTTTCGACATTGACGAGGAGCTGAAGTTAATACTATTTGCAAGTTTACAATACACTACCAATTTCCATTATCCTCATGAAACTTGACGCATACCGAATTCGGTGGCATGTTGTGTAATGTTTCTTCAGCCTTTCCCGTACACTCTCGTATCTGAACCAATCTTGCGATTATTTGATCCTTGCCCTGTAAACAACAACAAACTTTAAAATAACTCTACAATGGAGGTAACCTTATAGATATTAGACAATTTAATTCACCATTGAATGTATAATCTGTAATGCAATGTAAAATCTCAAACTTCTTACTCTGAGAACCTATGTACACTTCTCTCCCCACCCACTCCAGTCCCATCCAAAGGGCTACCCTGTCTTAATTTTCGATTGCAATTCGACTCCAGTACACGTAATCTAAATACTTTGAAACCTTCGCTATCAAACCCGCTTATCCCCTGCTACTCTTTACCCTACCTTCCTTGCTGAACCTCAAAAACATTTTCCACAACTTCGTATAAAAAGACAACATCCTCACCGGATATCTCTGCTCACTTCCAGAACCATTTTGAGACTCAATGCATTTATCCTTCTCCTCCATGACTCCGACCCTTAAAACAGAGCAGAAAAAATGTGTATAGAATTCCTTAACATTCCCATCCTTTCTAATAACACAAAAATCATTCAAAACTTACTCCGAAAGTTTTGAGACCGAACAGAACCCGAGCTTTCAAATGCAGCCACGACTAGAACAGAGTGTGGCCAGCAGCATAGTTACCATCCGTCCGAATTTTCCGCTCTTCTCTACGCATTCCACAACCACCTACACGAGACAAATGTTCCACATGAAACCAGCTTTTATTCAATAGCATTTGTCCAAATCCCTCCCTACCGTTTCTCACTGCCCGCTTTGCATTATCTCTTCCCCAAGGCCCGCCAAGGAATCAAAATACTATACATTCTCAAGGAATCTTGCACAAATCCAATTCACTTACGTACTCATTCCAAAAAAACTTTTCTGTTCGAATCACAACACAGAAAGAGCTCCGGATACCGGTCTAGGCCGAATTCCTTCCCTTGGGTTTAGGCAGGGTCTTACTGTCAAGTAAATTGAATGTCAGTCCCACATGATTATGCTACACCAGGCAGATTTTATTTACAGACACCTCGTTGTGCAGGAATACTTATTTGCTACAATAATAATTACTGTATTAATTGACTCCAACTTTATTCATATCTACACATGTATGAGTTTATATCTGTCTACACGCCTTTGCGTGTGGGATGACATACCCACTAATAGTAGCGACTCAAACTGGGGACACATGTCACAGGGTCACTGTTGCATGTGCTCACTCCGTCCTGATTTGTACACTCTTCCGGAACACAGGGAAAAGGTGTACAGAGCACAGATGAGTAGCACTGCAAGACTGCAAATGCATAAACCCGCGATTGGTTTCGTAGTAGTAATAACCTACCAGTAATAGCTTTGGCTAGGACAGTATATATTCTGGGTAGCAGTATCAACCCAGAATATCTTGCACACTCACGTGCACTACGCCAAATGTGAGAGAGCACAAGCGTCCAACATACTATTCTTTCCGAGGTCTCCATCCAGAGTATGGTCACCCCCTGCACAGCGGCAACTGAATATACAGGGTGTTCCAGAAGGCTACTCACGTTTTGTCAAGAATTACATCCACACAAAAGTCAGGGCCATCAGCATTAGCAGTTGAATTTTGGAAATGTTATCTTATATTTGTGAAAGTGCGGGTCTGTATCACGGTAATTTAGAAATCGAATCGTAGAATTCTGTTTTTGGAGTCTTCCATACAGTGGGTGTCATGTTAACAGCAGCTTCAACTCACGAGCCCACAACTCAAACCAGTTGGCGCACAGATACAAGTTATTCCAGCTTCTTCGATAGCTAATGCTAACGTTATTTTATCCAAAGAGTCAAAATTTCATCTTAAAATATTTCCACCGATTAGTCGTCAAAGGTGTTCAATCAAATGAATAAATGCTTAACATTAGCTATCGTTTTCATTCATTTGATTAAAATCTTGGCCCATCTGATTGATTCATTGCTCATGTCATTTATTATTTCTGGAATAAGATATAACGTGTGCCTGCATTTCAACCTTCTACCAATACCAACCCATTTGCGCTGTGGACGGATGAAGGCTGCAGTTGAATCTTCCGTTAAAACATCAAAAAACGATTGGTCGTAAATATAATTCGTTGTTGTGCATCTGTATTCTGAAATATAGAGTGAAGATTTTGCTAATGTTGTATCAGATCAACTCCTGCAATGGGACTGATGGCCCTGCAGCGTGAGTTGTGAATTTATTCACGAAATCAATGGAGGAAGTGACAGGCTGGAACACCCTGTATGAGTATATACGCAAGCGGGATCCTACTGCTAAGTGCTCCCCCACGAACGAGTACGTACGCTAACCTGGACTCTCGTGCTTGTATGCATATGTATACACGAACATGGGTTTCCCGCATATACATGTTGCTCACTGCGCCTGCGCCCATTCATATCGGTTACCCGGCCACTGAAATGCTGTACGCGGTGGGCAGGCAGAGAGTGTAGTTCCCCACCACACTGCAGCATAGAGTTCATCACTATACGTTTGGCTGCTTCTGTAACCCTGTTCCCCACCCGTTAAATTCAACGCCGCGTTCTGGATGCGTGTGTGCTTGTCCCTTTGACCAAAAGCAATGTACTCTATTACTGTCTGTATGTTTACGTACAGAGAAGTTAAACTGTTTTAATATAGTTATTGTTTTGATGATTCTCTTGAGGGACTGTTGAAGGGAAAATTCAGGAGAGGTTGTGAATTTACAACGAGGACGAAATCTCTGTGGAGGTAAAGTGAGATCCAAGCGATTTTCTTCAATGAATTCCGTGTGCACAGAATAGTCGAAGTAAGTCAGTAGTAATGTGAGAGTAAAGGAGATTAAATTTAGTTGTTCCTACGATATTATGCAGGGATTTCGTGCGTACTAGACAAAATATTTGACGGTAGTGACGGGACGACAAAGATTTCTGGAAATGGAGAGGAGGTCAACCCGTGGGAGGCAATCGGTTGATGCCTCCCCAGCTGGTGTATCTCCCGCGGCAGCGGTTGCGACCACTTCCCCGACCTCGGCAACCGGAACACCTGGAGTACCGACCGTTGTGGCAGCTGATGCCGTGCCGGAAGTTGGAGTGGAAGAAGTTGTCTTAAATAGGCGTGGAATGGTAAATTCCTTTCAATTGCACAGCAACAGCTAATAGACATGGGCTGATGTGATTAGGGAGAGCTAACGTGATTTTCATCCCGTTTTACAGCCAGCCAGACAACGGAAGAGAAATCGATTTTATTTTGACGATGAAAATATGATTACTTCGGACACGTCCTTGCGGAAATCCCTGTCCAAGTCACCCGTGAAGAAAGTTAAACAGGATTCTGTGGAGGAGAAGCGGGACAAAGGGAAGAGTGGGAGTCCGCTGGGGAAAGGGAGTCGGGCAGAGAGCAGTAAAGCTTCGGCGAAGGAAAGTCCAAGAAGTACAAATACCGAAAGTAGATCCCGGGGGGATGCATCACCAGCCAAGATCAAAGCAGTTCAGACCCCGCCGAAGGCCCCGCTTCCGATTAAGATTAAGAAGGACCCGGACGCACCACCCAAAGTGACTCGTGCTGAGAAAGAACGAGAGTTTGAGCAGACCTCGAGGATTACACCGTCGAAATCCAAAGCATCCGTTAGTCCACCGAAAGTTCCTCAGCCCATCAAAATCAAGAAGGATCCGGATGCTAGCCCCAAAGTTGTAACTAAACCGGATAAGGATCGGGAGAAGGAGAGGTTATTGCAGGAGAAACAGCGGGAGAAGGAAAGGGCAAAGGAAAGGGATCGCCTCCTTAAGGAAAAGGACAAGAAGGAGGCACGGAGGGAGAAGGAGCGGGTCAAGGAGCGTGAACGTGATTATGTGAGTTATTTTTTCCAATTAAATTTGAAACTGGTTTGAGCGTTCTGGTGCGTGAAGAAGCTGACGTTGAATAAGGAATTTAAGTTGATGAAATGCGTTAACCAGGCAGCGGTACCTGCTAAAAGAAATCGTCGAGGGTCATCGCCGTCTCAGTATGGGGGTAATAGGGCGGCAACTCCTGAAATGATGGTTGACCTTCCTAAGCCAGCCATTGATAAGAAGACTGCTCAAGATATCAGTCTTCGACTACGAAATGTCTTGAAGTTGCCTAAAGCACACAAATGGGTGTGCTATGAATGGTTTTATAGTAACATAGACAAGTAAGTCGCCTTCTCACTGTCCCATTCTAATTTGTTGATGTTACAGGAAACCAGTCTAATGCTACTTTTTTTCAGGGTACTTTTTGAGGGCGAAAACGATTTTCAGATATGTTTGAAGGAATCATTTCCCACTTTAAAAGCACGAAAGATGACGCGGGTTGAATGGTGTAAAATACGGAGGATGATGGGCAAGCCCAGGCGTTGCTCTCAAGCTTTCTTTGACGAGGAACGAGAGGAGCTTGCAAGAAGGAGACAGAAAATACGAATGATTCAACAGCGTAAAATTACTGACTTTAACTACAAGGAACTACCTGACGAAATCCCACTTCAGCTAACAATCGGGACGAAGGTAACAGCTCGTCTAAGAAGACCGCAGGATGGGCTCTTCACGGGCACTATTGAAGGAGTAGATACGTCCAACAACACTTACCGTATAACCTTCGATCGTTCAGGACTAGGTACCCATTCCATTCCTGATTATGAAGTTTTGGTGAGTTAACTTTTGAAGTTGTGTGAAGATATATTTGATCGAGTTGGTACGATGCTGATAATTAATTTGTTTTATTATGTAGTCAAATGATAATCCAGAAACCGTGTCCACCTCAAGTTTCGCACTGAAAATTCCACGAAGAAGTTATAGCGGATTTGCGGGTGGTAACTTTAAATTCAACAATGCAGCCTTTATGGGGGAGGATGGTTTTGGCGGCATGCCGAAATCTCCGTTTCCAGTGGATGGCATGTTGGGAGGTTTTCCCATAAGACTTCTAGATATGATTGTAAGTTGTCCACGTTAGATCCACATTGAGGTACTTACAGCATTATCAAATTTATTCTCCGATTGCACTCAGGTTCGGCTATCCAAGCTTTTGAAAGCGAAGCGGGAAAAAATATTGCAGTTGAAAGAGCTGAATGTGGAGGCGGAGAAAATGTATTCCTACTCGAAGACGGTAAACAACGACTACCGAATGCGATATGCACGTTGTGTGCTGGATCTGGATTCCATGAATAAAGAGATGTCCATGTATTTGGAAGGGATACAGCAGTACTGCCTCGACGTAAGCTGAAGCTTTCATTTGACTTGATATTTAAAACCTGTGCAAAATTTCATTGCGAGATTTCTATCATTTCTCAATTGAAACAGATTGCTCCAGACCATGGGGCCAATCAGATGATCATACCCGAACATGTTCAAGAGCAGTGCCGACAAGAGGCTCTGCTTATTGTGGACACTTACAACACGAAGCAGAACCGGAACTTGCTCCATAACAGCAAAAACTTAAGTCTAATAGCTCAACTTACATCGCTATTACTACAAATTAAGGTACGGGCACGTCTCTTTGCATTTAGCATCCTTTTGTTTGCAATATTCTGAAGTTTCTAATAAGTTTGAATTAAAGCGGCTTTTCACCACTTCTCCACAGACATTGGGCACTGGGGAACGAAATCTATATGAACTAAAGAGCATAAAGGACACCGTGAAAGAAATAAAGGCTTCCTTGGAAGGCCGGAATGTAGTACTGTTCCAGAATCGTATTGAAATACCTGTTAATCAAATCCAAGCCGGACTCTGCGGCTCTGCTTATCCTGTGAAAGGGGCCTTCTGATAGTGTATAACAACTGTTGATTATTTACTGAATAAGGTCATCTCAGTCAGTTACACTGTACAGAATTTTAAAATAATTTTTATTGTAACAAATGTAGTTGATTTGAGCATCACTAAATCGAATAATTGTTCCCTATTTGGGAACATTTATTCCAAACACATAAGTTGTCCAAACGCACTTTAACTCATCTGACTTTGACGTATCGTTACACACGTTTGTAGCTCATTCATTTCGGTTCTATCCCATTTTTTTCACAAAAATACTCTTGCCTTTGATTGTCTTTCCTTATAGATTTAGTTCAATCACGTTGCATGTTTTCCCCAAGGTTTGGAGATGTTGAAGTTAAAAATTATTATTAAGATTCCTAGACGATAAGCTACTTGCAGGAGGAGCTGCCCATGGCTAATTTTTTGAAGCTATAAATATTTCTGAGGGCAGCCAACCGATTTAATATCATGAATAAAAGTTAATTCACGTGCAGAATGTTTTCGGATCCAATTCTGCAAGCCTCGTATTATTTTGCATCATATGTAGGGACATGTTGGGATTGTTAATATAGTGTTGGAAGCTACATCGACAAAGCTTAGGACTGCGTTGTTGTTATTGTGGATTTACATTGAATCGGAGTACAAATTATGATAATATATGTAGTACATATTTTAAAGCTATAGGGTCTTAATAAAACTTTACAAATCCAGCAAGTCCAGTGTTTTCATTTATCTCATGTTCTGGCCATTGATGTAATAGGTTTTAGGGGAACTTCGAATCTTAATTATAGATAATTTGTTGACATTTTTCGATATGCGAACCTGATGAATTCTTTTGGGCGAATCGCAGTGAATTCAAAAGATTTCATTGGCATTGCAAGTCAACTGCAACTCAATTTCGGCTGCTCCCCAACGTGAGTGAGTTGATTGGGCTCTGTGGGTATCCCTATGAGTGGGCTATGGATTTTGCGTTGCAGGTCCTCCATTAAATTACATACGTGTGAGTTCTACCTACTTGAATGAGATGTTTGTTCGACTAGAAATGACTTCAATGCAGTTTTCTAGCTTGATCGATTGACAGATTCCATTCAAGTTAGCTAGTCATGGCCATCTAGTTACAGTTCGGCGGTGCCGCAATGAGGTGGTCAATAAAACCCTGCCGGAACAAAAAGGCGTATCTGCCATTCAGGACGAAAAATGCTTAATTAAACGTTGTACAATTTTGCTTTATTATAGGTAAATATTAAATTCAATGATGAGTTAATCATCTGTAGAAAGTTATCTCGGCCGTTGTGATTAAACGGTCACAATAAATACATTTTAATGGACAATGCCCGTAACTGATCCGTACACAGAAGGAATCAGGATTAAACCAAAGGAGTAAAAAAATAAAGCATAGCAAAACTTTCACAGAAATTGTCCACCTCGTCTAAGTTGAAATAGGAAGTGATAGAAGATGCACCGCGGAAAACGTCTCGGGTGCTTTCATGTACGAGTTCCTACCACCGAGAAAGATCATTCCTGAACTCCCGAGCTCCGGACTTCGGACCACAGAATGAGTGAATTCCACACTTGCGGAGAATTCTACGGCTACATTCACAAAAGCTACTATGCCTCCGTTGTTTCCAAAAACGTACAATATTTTCGACTGATGCAAAGGCAGCGCTCCGCCAAACTATCCACACAGCTTATGATTGCGATTTATATTTTTCAAGGGCTTGAAGCATTTCATTCCCTTGTGATGCGTCTTTGACTCGTAGGAGATACGTCGTCGGCTTTGCGTCACTTCCAGGCAGAGTCATCAAAATATTCGTTGGTTTGTTTTGTCGGATCGGGATGGATGAATTGAGGACAGCATTTACAAGAATAGTTCCCAAACTGTTGTCGGCACGAACGATCAGCTGATGCTTCCCTGCTGCCAAAGGCTTTACAAACAAATTTGCTAGTCCAAGCTCCTTGAATTTCTTCCCATCCATTTCGAACAGCTTGATCCTACACAACAGAAATACGACCCATGATTAAAAAAATGCCACAATATTAGACACTGATGTCATCAGTTTTTGTAAAACTTCAAGATCTTACCGTTGAGTGAAAACTGCATCGCTCTCAACTACAGGTACAAAATCAGGCTTAGGAGGAGTCTCGTCGTCGCTGTCATCTTTATTTTCTCCGGTTCCATTCACATTCTTATTCCCACCAGATGCTGAAGCAGAGGGAATCTGGCTTCCGAACTGACCGAATCCACTACTCGACGAAAGCGGAGCTGCTCCGAAACTGAACCCAGTGTTTGAGGCTTGGAATCCACCGAATACAGTACTCGTTGACGTCGTTGATTTGGTAGTAGTTGAACTGAACCCAAATTGCGGCAGTGACGGCGTGGTTGCAACTGAAGTTGCTCCCAGGGATCCCACCGATGATGGCAAAGTTACTCCGGAACTTGTTCCAATTCCACTAGAGCTACTGGATGGGTTGGTGAACATTGTTCCAAGTTGTGAGAAGGCACTACTTGTTTTCGGTTCCGCTACCGTACTGAAGAAACTACTACCACTCGTGGTTGTCACGGCCGGCAGTGAGGACGATACTTGCGACTTTTGCTCCGATCCCTGGACCGGCAAACCAAAGAACCCGGGACCTGGTGCTTTGCTGGGCACGCTGGGCTTCACATTTTCATTCTCTTCAACTTTCGATGATACACCTGACCCTCCTCCGCTCAAAGGAGTTATTTCCCCATTACCCGTAATCGAGCCACCACTGCTTTTGCTACTCAAAGTTCTTTTGAGCTGTTCAAAAAATTTGGCCACCTCCAAGAAGTCGGCGTCCTTCTCGCTACCCTTTTTGATCAAGGGGTACAAAAACCTGAGATAATCCATGACAAGCGGGGCTAGACAGGCATCGGATGATCTATCCAATTCCTCCTGAACCCTGGACAAGAAACTTTGGTTCAACGTTGTCATCTCCCATTTGAATCCCTCGCCCAAAACATTCTCCTGGCTCGACTCCTCTCCGTTACCCGTTTGCATCCGCTCGGGTTCCATTTCGTTCAAACCTTTTCAAAACTTCACCTCTCTATTCAGAATCTTCTCAACTGTATCTCTTCTTCTCGTATAGCCACACACCATCATCCAATTACTCCATCCATGCGGGATTCCTCTCCAAGTCCACAACGAGTCCGGATCAATCAAAACCCTCAACCTCCTTGGACTTCCCACTGTAGTTCTATTAACTCCCTATATCACCACCTTTAGCTCCCGACAGAAGCGGAGCATTTCCAAGACTGAAGCCTGATATTCAAAATTAACGAGAGATTTCCAATTGATTCAGGTGATGATGAGAGGCCACTAAACCGCATGGACAACACGAAGACTTGATAACGACCAGGGAGTCTCGGTCGCGTTGTCGCGTTCTCATTTATTGCGGGACGATCACACTCCGCGCCTTCCGTATCCCCCAATGTGGACCGACCCTGATTCAACTGGTTCACTACAAGATGGACCTCGAAATTATTTCCAGTTTCATCTTATACTCATCCCATTCTCATAGATGGTTCTTGCATGATTTTCCCCCACACTGTTACATGATATTTTGGGGGAAAGAACATAGGCACACGGTACGGGTATGGGATGGGATATGGGATTTGCTCCGGCTTGAGCACTAGCATCAGCCTACTGGGCTCTCACTCACGCCTGGAACTCATCGGCTCTCTCCCTTCATTGTGTGTGTGTGTGTGCATGTAACATATGTACGAAGCGGCTTGCTTGAAAACGTTACAGACTTGAGCATGGACGGCTATTGGTGGCTACAATAATGGATACATACATACATAACTCACATACAGGAGTACACCTTTATTATGTATTTGACCATTTGCCCGTTTCCATAAGCTCCAGCAAAAGATTTTGAGAAGGGCGAGAGAGAGAGAGAGAGAAAGAGCGAGAGAGAGAGAGAGTAAGAGAGGATGCGGAGAGGTAACGAGACTCTCTATGTGAAGAAGTAGTGGGTTTTCTCGCCGTAATTTATAAGCATCTTTTGGACAAGAGATTTTGGGCATACAAACCCAAGACTAGTCAAGGCCTGACTTGAGCTTGAAGCCTTCCGAAACCGTACACACGCTCACATACACATTCACTGACACACACACAATAATAATAATCACGCACGGGAACGAAACGCACACACGCACACACCGTGCATCGTATAGTGTGCTTTTGCTTTGCTAAAGGTTTGTGAGCAGAGGAATATGCCATTAGTTGGATACACAAACTGCACTGACACGGAGCCGCAGAAACAGAGTGTTGTTGTTGAGTGTGGTAATGCATGTAGTAGTACTAATATGAGACAGTGTTGAAGAAAAGTCTCACATTAGTCGAGTTGTCGTTGACTCCAACCATCAATTTTGTAGCCATGTGAAAACTACGGAATAAATAATAGGAAATCAAAATCTGTGTGAGTAAAATCAACCCTGGTCAGAGATTGGCTCGTATACTCACTGCCTATTATATACTCTCCTCCGGTCGGCACTACTCTTGTTTTGTAAAGCAGGATCTGAGTCAACAATTTCTCTTCCTCCAGTTGGTATCTCACAGAGTACTTCCATACACCGTTTCTCTAAAGGGGATACTCATTGGGTCTTCTCCGCTGGCACTGTGTGACACAGCTTGGACTTGATACCCAGGTCGTGTGTGGTGGATGATGTGACGTTAGTTACACTGTGACCCAAAGTTCCGCGTCGCATCCCTCATTTGAGAAGGAATCCTTCAGTCACTCATCCCCAGTGGTACTAATACTATAACTGAAAGTAACGTAAATATCCTGCCGTACATTACTCAACCGGAAGGCCTGGCCAACTCCATAGAGCAATCGTGTTTGGGGCCAGCACGTTAAATTGTATAGCCTCCAAACTGTCCTCATCGTTACACGACTGAAGGAAGGACTTGAATGGACATTTATTGAAACGACATGGGGGAACAAGTAGGAGCTCGGAAAATTCCCTACGTCGACTTAAATATCAGCATGGACATTAAGAGATTACAAAATGAATTTGGTCAAGCTCTTCGCTTTTATCAGGTAAGCAAGAAGGAACAAAATCCCGTTTTTGTCCTGAAAATCTAAACTACACGGTGTGGATTCATTTGGGCTTCTACTGCTTTCTCACATTTTTATTGTGGATAGTTAGTCCTTGAAATTGGGATGGGTGTAGTAGGTGTGTCATTTCATGACCGAGGTCAAGTGACATTAATTTATCCAACTTCCTATAGAAACGAGAGCACATGTGTTTTGGTTGCATCAGAGTCGTATAGCCTCATTGCTAGTTGGACACCGCCCGCATGGAGCACTGAACGAACAGGATTATTATACATTACCTTTGCGATGAATAACCTTGTGGGAATCTTCCATTGTTCTTAGGAGGGTAAAAAGATTGCCAAGGAATCATCGTGGCATAGTTTAGCTCAGCTTAGATTTTTGACATGTGTCAAGGCGGTGAGCTCAAGTTTTTCGGAACTGTCTGCGGCATCGCTTTCAGGGATAGCGGGTTACTTCAATACCAGTGATTTTTTCGCTCAGCATCGGCTCTCGCAGTAGTATATTTTCTTGTGGCCGCAATCGTAAGAGATTTTAATCATAGTGAATTTTCAATGTAGTCTGTTACTTGGAGACTTCGAACGTTTAGTTCATTAGATCATTTTTAAAATAATGATTCTTCTGCGATTATACCCCGTGCTTCCCGAGTAACTGCCTGATGACAAGTGCACGTGGGCATGGGAGGCATCAGGGATGCCATTTTGCAGGCCTCGCTGCTAAATTTCATGTTCTTCTCACCCTGTGATGAGACGTTGCAAGGTCGTGGGGCATTTCCACATTGGCCCGCAAACGTTTTGGGAAAAGAAGGTGAAAATATTGTGGGTCACTTGCTCGGTCCTATGGCTCGGAGTGACATGCGTGTGGGGCATGGAGTGACATGCCCTTCATTGTCCTTATCTGAAGAATTTCAGCACCTATAGCCTTGTACTTTGTCCTCGAAAGGTGATCTTGAATGTGTAAGATTGTTAGGGAGTAGATTTTCATTGATTTAGCAATTGATATTGTGGAAGGATGTGGATTATGGTAACTGCTGGTGTATGAAGGCATCATGCATGTTCTTGCACCTTCAAACATACCCCGCTCGCATTTTTCCCCTTTGATGATGCTCTTGGTGATGTGGTTTTGTAAAGAGTAAAATAATTTGAAAACTGAAAGGATTTGCGTTGATTTTAATCTTTGTGGAATTTCAGAACTGCATGCAGAAGCTGAAGCTGGACCCAGAGGTGAGTTTAACGTGTTGTGACATTATTTACAGTAAGATTTCGTCCGCGCTCCCCCGATGCGACTCTGCACATTGTGATGTATACGGGATGAACATCCACAGAGAGAAGTTTGCTGGAAGGGTCATGTCATTCCAGTACAGTTTTTATGACACGTGGATCAGAATAAGCATTGGACGTGCGAGCGTCTGACTTTGGCATTGATTTTAAAATTTGAGACGAAGAGTACTGTATGGAATGATCCGCTAGTTCTGCGATGTCATATGATTGTGTCGAGTAGTAGGAGCAGGGATGATACATTGAGCCCCTCATAATATGCATCGACGAGTCATTTCGTTGAATGTTTTCTGTAATAAAATAAATTCAACAATGGAATACTATATGTACTCCTCGGAAATGTGCGCATACGACACGGTGTTATTATGTACGTAAGTAACTTATTGGCCTGAGCAACAGTGTGTGTGTAGTGTGTGTTTGTGTGTGGAGGTTATCGTCATCATATGGAATGAGAGTGGAAGGGGCTAAACGGCTTTTGTATTATCCACTTTGTCCTCGTAGGATTTGAATGAGGGTCATTTTACGTTTTTACAGAATGAAGAGCTGAGACAGAACGTGGCCAAGTCACAGCAGCAAATAGTGGCGGTCAACTTGAAACAGGTAAGGAGGAGGCATCCCTCACAGTTCATTTCTTGCATTGCCCCGGCGGGTTGGAGTAGTTTGATTTTTGTCTTGACGAATTCGAACTGGGTTGTTAGAATATTATGGGATGGATGATTGAATATTTTTCTGTTGAATCCCATGCGTGTGCAGAAACTGTTTGTGAAGCAATTTCGAGAGAAATCTCACATGGCCCCTGGCTCGGCGCTGTCAGAGAATAAAGCTTCAACAGCCCCGACGACTACAGCCAAAGTCGGAGGAGGAAGTAATGAGACGGCGGATGGAGGTTGTAGTAGTAGTAATCATTACACACCTCCTAACTCCGAGGATGAGCATTCTGATGCCTCGAGGTCGCTATCAACCGGTAGTGGAGTGAGTATATGTGCTGATTCCATTTCTTCCCCGTCGTCTGTGTCCAGCACTCCTTTGTCAAGGTATGGGAATTCTCGTGATTTCGTTTGTCGAACACGGACATTACTTATACTCCGTGCCCCGCAGATTCCCTGTAAGGGGTCATGTAGTCCTATTAGTAGACTCTCCCCATGCCCCTGAAGGCATTTCCTAGAATGAGGTGGATGACGTTGTGCTACTGTCTTCGCCGTGTTGCACAGTTGACCCATATGTTGTAGCCATTACTTTTTTGCACGTGATCGGACTTTGTCCAAACATTGTCCATTGAAACATCAAGCAGTTCCGCTGGAACTGGTTGTGACATTCGTGCTGGGAAAGTGAATTAATATCTCAATGGAGTGGGAGTTGTTGAAAAACTGTGTACAGAAGTAGTAGTTGTAGTTGTAACTGATCCGAATGTTGTCTTATTTTCACAGCCGTCCGAATTCACCCAGCTCATTAGTTCATCCGAAGGTGAATCAGCCTGTATTCCCATCCGATGTGATGGAGCAGGAGGAATTCTTGAAGGGTTTTGGCCTCATCACTCACGAAAGTCTCAAATCACAATCAGAAACTAAGCGAGTGGAGCGGAGGAGAAGGACGACGGCCAATCCGAAGTACAACACGAATGGCTTCGTAGATCTTAGTCAAATTGTGAGTTATGTAATCTTGTTATCGGAAACTTTGAGATTTGAAAATATAGAGATGCGGGAGGGGACACTTTTTGTCCCTTTTTATTCCAATGAAATCATCATGTCTTTCCGATTCATGTACAGTCGAGAAGAACGCGGCGGATGGAGGAGTCTGAAGAAGGTGGGAGTTCACCGAAACGGATGACCTTGATGGCAAGCGTCAAGTCGAAGCACAGCCAGCCGAAATGCATCGTTTGTGAGCAGATTGGTAAGGAGTTAGTATACGACGCTGATGTTTTACTTGGAATATGCGCTAGTAATACATATTTATAGCTATATATGTTGGGAAAATTTTTGTGATCCCAGGTTGCAACTTGACCTGCGAATGCTGCCAAGCCCAGTTACATGTAGACTGTATACGCGTGTCGGGGAGTAAGGCTCCTGCACCGACGCGTCTCCATCAATGCCCACGCTGCATCGTCGCCATGAATGAGTCGGAAAGGTTCAACGACTCAAGTAGTAATGAAGATTATCTGAAATTCCAAAAACCCTTGATACCTTCGACGCCGATCATCCCGGCTAACTTGAAGAAGAAATCCTTGGGAAGCCTACCTCCAGACCTTGATCAGAACTCCTTCTCCCCGGACGTAAAGACAACACATAGTACAAAGACGAAACTTGCGAAGAAGGTGACATCCGTTCAGGCAAAGTCTGTGGCTGTGAAGCCGAAGCCAGGCGGCAATTCGAATAAGGCTACAGCTACTATTTCTACCACTACAACTATTACTCCCACTACTACTACCACTGCTACTCCTACTACGACTGCTAGTGCGACGAAAAAGGCAGGATTGAAGGTGACCTCCGTATCCAACTCCAGTACGACTAATAACAATAGACCTTCCAGCAAGGTTGACCACTTGGGCAAGCCTATTTTCGCCAGCCCCTTCAAATCCCTCAGTGCACTCACGAGCAAGGGTGTGGGAACCAACGGGATGAAGAATTTGGAGGACACATCATTGAGCGAATGCAATGGTGGTGTTGGTGCTACTGGAATTAGTGGAAATCAGTCCGTCATCCCGTGTGTAAAGAAAAAGTCCAAGTTGAATGGAGTGAAGGCGAAAACTCTGTCTGTGACGGGGGGTTCGGGGAGCTCAAATAACTCGGGATCCAAAGCTGCTGTGAAGCCCAAAACTAGTCCATTGAACAATGTCAACTGTAACGGAAATGTAGGGAATGGGAAGGCGAAAGCCAGTAGTAGTGTCAAAGCTGCTGTGAGGCTGCCTAAGTTCAGTAGTGATCAACATCTGTCCATGCAAAGAACAATTTTGGCGATGACAGCCGCGGCCAAGAGCGTCATGTCGAGTAACGGGATGAAGGTGTTGCCCGTGTCGTTAAGTGTTGACCTGCAGATTAGTCACGACCATGACCAGGCCCCGAAGACTGTGAGTGTAGGGACGAATAATGCTCCGAATGTCCCCTCCTCCGGTGTCCCTAACAGCGCAGTCTCAACTGTCCCCCCAGTTCCCCCCGTTCCTTCGTGTCCTCCGCGTGTTCTAAGTTCAATCATAAACCCTGAGGCTAGCCCCACAACCCCGGTTTCGAATCTCTGTGTTGGTGGTTTTAAATGTAATAGTGGAGAGCTTCTTACCGAGAAACAATGAGCTCTTGGTATAAAGAGGTTTCAATTGAAGATTTGCACTAAAAGTAGACTCACATCTTATAGGCTTTAGGTTGGAATAGCGTCACGTTGGTGTACATATGAAAGTCTCTTTTTTGGGACGGATCCATTCGCATTACTATTGTTTTTCTTGAATTAAATATTAATATTCCTTTGATCAAAGGACAAAGGATGATCAAGATGCCGGGGAAGTCGTGGAGGGTTAAAAAAAATTCATGTGACTGCGGCGACAACGACAACGACGAGGGAATTTTTTTTGACTTCCAGCATTATTACAAACATCGTACACATTCCCGATCCGCCCCTCTCCATCGTTTCTTGTGTTCTTCTCCTCGGGCGTTCTGCCTGACGATACTTTTTAGTATTTAATTATGTATTCCTCGTGACAAGTGCTTAGCGGCAGAAAAAGGAAATCCCATATATTTGGGAACGGACCACACCACGCTGATTGTTATAGATATTATATATATATACGATAATAATTTGTGATTAAGTCGTAATGATAGGTAAATATATAGGATTGTTACATTTTGTTCCTCGTTCATCGTAACATAATTATTGTTTCATATATTATTATCACTTCTTTGCATGTTGCTCTTTGTCTGTTCTCGCAAAATGGCCCCACTTAATCGTGAACAATTCGTATCGCAGGGTTTGTATGCCCCGTTATATTGCTATATGATGATATATAGTTCCAAAGTTTCACCGTATACAGTAAGAAGTTGGAGGAAAAATCACCTATTGTAGCAAGTTCATCACTGTATTGTAAGTGTGTAAACATTTGAATAAATATGTTTTTAATACTTCTACGCCGTTAGTAACTTGAAGTGAGCATAAATGTGTTACACCTCAACCTCATACCTTAAAAGTAACACGAAAAGCATGTAGCAATTATTATTAGCAATTTTTATTATAACTATATACTGGAAATAGCATAAAATCCATCAGGCTCTCCGAAGGTTTCCGCAGTCGTGTGAAAATGTTGTGCCTGAGAGATTCTGTCGGTCACCATAAGGTTGGAAAACAATAAGGAGGAGAGAGCTCAAGGGATTTCTGTTCGTTTAATATGATAATTGATTTTCCACTGGTTTCAGCGACGCTTCGAGGGTATACTATTACATCTTGATTGAGATTCTCTTTATTTCAAAATGTAATTCGATCGGCCGACTGTTGGAGGACGTCCGGGCGCTGATATTTCGTTCTTCCCTTCCCCGAGGATTTTCTTCATACCAATAATATATTCCTGAAAGCAATTAGCTGCCCTCTTAATTTATCAGGAATTCTTCGGAGTCTCCTGAATGTCAATATTAAGATTCTTCTCGTCCAGCGATGGTGACGTGCCGCGGTTGTCTTCTATATTTAGTTCAGTTTGTACTTCTTTATCTTCAGTTTCGGCGGATGCCTTATTGTTATTATTCAAAGATCCGAACTTGTGCGAAATTTGGAGTAATTCCCGTAAGCCCTGCAAATACATGCGCATATTAGCGTCATCACGTGCGATATTGATCTAAAGAGGATCGAACACATCCAACACACCTTATTTTCCGTCCATAATCGCGAGATTAATTCCTCTTCTCGAACGATAGCTTCCTCATCGCTATTGATCGCCTTGCGCATTATGTACTTCATCTCATTTATCTTCTCTGCGCTACTTTCTATTACCTGAAAAAAAAATTTGCCCTCTTAACATATTCATATGCAATGATGGCTCGCAAACTACCAAGACAGCAAAAATATGCGCCTTACTTGTCCATTGGTGTCAATGGTTTTAAGGAGTTGTTGATCGAACTTTTGACACTGGGTTAATCTGGAAACGTGCTGTCGATACTTGGACATGATGAGATCTATGGCATTCTGCTGCTCTTCCAATGCACTCCGAAGTTCGCGATTCTCCTGCTGTAGTTCCATGATGTGTTTATTCTCCTGTTGAATACCCGCAACCAAGGCCAGCCTAGGTCTCTCAGAGGCCAGATCGTTTAACTGAGCGACATCATCATTGTACTGAAATGATTCAAAAATAGTTCATATGGTTACAAATATGATGATAACTTATTCAGAGCAGGAGTGCAGTACGTAATAGACATAAGGTGTAAACTCTGGTTGTACAAATCTCAAATAGACCGACAGTACCCCACATCCCATCAAGGTCGAATTATTTCCAAACTGCAAAATAACACGGACTAAAAAAAAAAGTTACTCCACCTGCTTCATGGCTTCCACTTGCTGGTACACTGCTTGCATCTGTGAAACCAGTGCCTCTGCCGCTGTCTCATGGTCTTTTAATTTCGTAGACAACTTTTTTGCATCGTTCAAAACGTCTTGGAAAGTTAGCGTCATTTCGAAGGCTGTCCGAGTCAGAAAGTAGGATGAACGGACTGAAATGGGGGTAGACGTTCAGATTTTTCCGCCAAATGACGAATGTCGCAGGAAACAGTCTCATTGCAATCAGTTTTCTATATTACCACCTATACACATTTTTTTCCGACGCCATCAATGAAGTAAACACTTTAACACCTTCATTTGTCTAAGCCACTCACCAATTAGTGTGTCATTAACCTAATAGAGGGGATATTGCATTGAGATAATAGAAACATTCCCGGTAATGTTTCTACGTGACTAAGATTTGAGGGCGTGCTTGGTTATATAAAGTATAGGCAGATTTTTTGGAATTGTAAGCATTGTCGGGGTCACTATGAGGTGTGTTTCTCATCATGTTGTGTCATCTCATGAATGGGTAGTGTGGCACGAAGATATGACAATTAAAACTTAGCTGCTTAAGCACAAGCACAGGGAGGCGAACGTTAAAATTAAGTTTGCAGAAGGGAGAGATAGCGATAAAAACGCCTAGGTTCAGCCAAGCCCAGATTCGCACCAAAATAACCGCAGTTTCTAATCAATCGGCCACCCGAATGAACTCGCCTCCGAAACGGCACAAACTGAAAACAACTGTGAGCATAATTAGACTCGGGAAAACACTTCCAGGCGGGCAAAACGTGTTAAGAATAAACCAGAGTTCTATTAGTCTAAATGTGCATTACACTTTTAATCCTGTAATATTTGTAAGCCTGGAAATTTTTGACAAAAGTTGCCCATCTTTAACTGGGTGGGAACTCCGAGTTCGACAATTTTCGAATTCCGACTCTAAAGTCGACTTGACCGCCTGAGTAATGTTTCTTCGGTTCTACTTTTGCATCACATCCTCCCTGAAATCATTGATAACGACATTTTCCTCCCCTTTTTTGGAACCATTCAGGATTCTTGTAGACGTGCAGACTTGACCTGACCTTTGGCTAGACATAAATTTTCAGAACTTCACCCCACTCTTACAGCCCACGAGCAGCTTTCAAAAAATTTGGTCGAAAACCTGCTTCCAAAAAGATAGCTATTTTTTTAAGTTTGTTAACTAAATGCCAGAAACTTTATAGTTGGCATAGGTTAATTAATCATAACCCTAGAGTTCTTATAAAAAAAATCATTTCCCTTACTTGAAAAACAAAAACTTAAAAATATAACTTTGAGAACCGCGAGCATCACATTTTAAAACCATAAGAAGTTGGACTTCCTAAAGTTCGCGCATGAGCACTTGGTAGCATTCAACCTGAGGAGTTTTTCTGAAAGTTAAAAATTGATGAATTTCTATGCCTAGTGTAAAGACCCACAACAAATTCTGGGTACCTCCGTAGCTTTTGTAGAGCCATAAAACATCGAAGCTCCAACCCCCTACTTCAAAATTTCATTTAAGGGACGGTACTTCGGCGTTGGAATGTCTATGGAGCTACAAACTGGCACAGGTATTATTAATGGCCTTGAAGACTATCGCTTCAATTCGCGGGATTTAAATATTGAATATAAAATGGGACTTTCCCCATGCGCCCCAGAATTGAGATTTTGGAAAAGTCTGCTTTAGATAAGCTATAGCTAACTCTCTATTAAGTTTGTGTTATTGCATAAAAGCGAAATACAGAAATGAAATTATGCGCAGAATTAGATGGTGAACGTGACGATAAGGGCTTAGCGTAAAAGTCGAAATAAAAAGAGTTTAAAAATAAGAAACAAAGGGCTTTCTTATGTTGCCCCATCCTTCGCACCTGTACTTGACCCATAAATTCGGGTATTTTTGAAATTCGAATCCGGTTCATTCGAAAGGTAGTTTAGTTTTCTATAGAATATTACCCGAGTTAAAAACATTTTAAATTTACAAGGGTACATTGGCAGGTGTCCGAGGCGCCGATACACTATGTATTTCAGAACTCGTCCTAAAGATTATCTATAGAAGTGGTAGGTAGACAAATTCAGATTTGACTCTTCTTTGGGGTCACAAAGTTTGTGATCATTAGGTGCAAAGAGAGTAGTACGTGCTGACTGAAAAATCCCAGAAGGATTCGCAGGATTTCCAGTTTTTGACTCAGAACGCAGTGATTTTCAGAAAGCGCAAATAATTAGGTTTTCTAGACGATCGAAGTGCATTTACCGGCATGTAACGACGGGAGAGATACTTTTGCAGATTTTTCAAAGCTCTTTCGAACAAAATTATCTGAAACTTTATGGGATTTAACGTGAATTCTGTTAATCCACGTAATACACTCTGCATCTATTGACTCGAAACTTTTGTGACCCTCTGCTAAGGTCAAACTTGAGTATCCGCACCTTTAGCTATGTGAGAGGTAATGTTCATGGATAAGTTCTGAGCAACATGTAGGGTTTCGCCACTGTGCGACGCGGACACCATGACAACGTCCCCTTGTTAATCTACAGTTTTTTAGGAGCAGCAATGAATGTGAGGGTGGCCAAATATTTTAGGCGGCTAATTCGTAATTCGATATGTATGCTGCGCCTGGTGTTACTGTTACGGTGCTAACTCGACGGTGGCCGCTACGCCAATCTGAGCTCAGATGAACGTATTGGAATTTTTGATTACCTTTGTACCCCCGTACCCCTGTGACAGTTATCCAATGACGTTGTATGCGAACAGCTCCAGTGTGAAATAGTATATACACGATGAGCATTAACTGCGTCGAAAATATCGGTCTGAGGTTAAAATTCCTTCTGTGGAGCTAGAATTTTTCTGAGGTTTGGCGTTTACATATTAGGAAGTCATATGTTGCTAGAGAATTGACTCTGACAGAATCATTGACTCATCAGTGTCACATGATAGCAGTGAATTAAGTAAGGGCGATTCAGTATCCCCATCAGAACTGTGTGAGATATCAAGGGTTTACAGCATATAGTTTCGTTGTAGTTGAACAAGTGATGAGTTGTGAAAACATTCTTTCTCACAGGAATTTCGGGGGTGACTGAACCAAAGACCCGAAAACAGTATCAATCTCGAAACGCATCAACAGTTAATGATTCGCGAAGTGTCAACTCATTTTGCTTCTGGGTTCTCGATCTGATACAAGGTAAATAAAACTGAATCGTGGGAGATATTCTGAATTCTTACGTAAAAACGGATGGTGCTGGTAGAGTCGTGAATGAGAGTTATAGAGCGTATTAGGAATTGGACTTAAAAATTGTGACATTTTCTAACTACAAACGCGTCGTGTGATTTAGGAATGATAAAGTGCTTGGGAATTATGTAATCAGCAAGAATTGAAAATTTGTCCGGTAGCACTGTAAATGATCGTGAGATTTGGAATGAGAAGGAGGGAATCCGAAAGAAAATAGGAATGGGGTACCTCAAGTTTAGAATTGAAAATTTAACAATGTGAGAATTCGTAACGGCGGGAGTCTCAAATTTGAACTGAAAATGAACGATAAAAAACGACGTTTTTTATATAATATTTCCAGTTGAATGAGGGATTGAATGATTAAGAGAACGATCGCGAGCACTGTTCTTACGTGTTAGGTACAATTTCAAACGAAGGAAGAACTCTTCAACGATGTGAAGTCACGTTAGAGTATTGAACATTGAGAAGGTAAAGAAATCATTTTTGCTGTGTATGATTCGACCCGTAATTAAGTGGGCTCTCAATGGCAAAAATCTGATTTCCCTAACTCTTAATATCAAATACATTCGAAAATCTATGAAACTGGGGTTAGTCGCGCATATAGTTGGTGCGGTGTCGTCTCCCCAAAAGAGTGCTAGATTTATTTAGAAGTGTCGATTATTTTTCTATAACGGTTGCCTGTTTCTTTAGTGCATGTCAACTTGTCCGTGTGTAGATACGATAGGTAGTAGAGAAACAGTGTGATTCAGTGCTCCAATTACTGAACTTCACCAATATTAGCAACGACTACGCTCCTGGCACACATCACAGATTGAAGTGGTTGTTGACATTTAGCTGGGCTCGATTTCATTGAATTATTTATAGCAATGTCGTACTCAACGACTATCGGAATAACTCTGTCATGTTGAGATTATTTGTAACAAGTTAAGCGTTTCGATGTATCAGGATCTCTAGGAGCCACACAGTTACTGTTACTAGTACAAGTAAATTAGATAAATTTAGATCATGATTTGATTTCTACAATCCGAATGACTTGATTGGTATTATAGGGCGTGTGAATACGTATAACAATTGACGGAGGTTTGAAATGCACACTTAGCTTAGCTAGCCTGTTCAGCGTGTTTTTCAGTTGATCTATAGAATGTTCTGAATTGACATTTTAATTTCTCGCATGCTTCCTTCAATAAAATTTCACTACGATTTTACTTTTGTCCATATCCAGCTCACAATGGGTTATCAAGTGTTGAAACCATATGCCTAATCACAATTTTTGAATGTTTTATTTCACATCCATAATCCATAGCATAATATTTCCCTGAATCAGCTCGTATTATTTGGGACGTTTAATGAGTCTGCGTGATATTTCTGCAATTTGTCATGAAATGCAGCCTCAAACACAATTAGAATCACAAACAATCTCAAAAGTATTAGAATTAGCTAGAGCTAGTAAAGATCTAGCTAGTAGTTGAATCGCCCGATTCATAAGAATGTCATTTTTACGAAATTTTGGCGTTAAATGATTCCAAACTTTGCTTCAACTTTGCAACGACATGTTTTGACATTATCCTAAACGGTGACCTTTCCTGCCCGTAACTCGTGCACCAGATGGCGCAGAGACCTGTGAAATAATGCATCTATCTTGTAGTGTCGTTTCGATCCAAATGGATCGCTTTTGGCGTAACCTGCAGTTCCAACTCTCGTTGACTTCAGAGTATGGAATTCGGGAATGTTAGCATGGGTTTCCCTGTAAGGATTTTATTGCATCTGAAGGACTCCCCCGTTGGGTGCTTTTCAAAAAATGTCACCAGTACCAAACCGTGCGAAACTGCTGCAGATTCGACTTGAAGGACCAATTGTGCTCAAATTACAATTTTGCACCTAATTTTTAGGAAAATTCAACTTATGGTAAAATAATTGTAATGCTCCAAATTTTGAAAAGTTGTGAGCACTAAATCTGGGGTCTTGTGGATCCTAAGGGGGGCTCTGGCCCCCTGCAACCGCTCCTGTTACTCATAATCACATAATCAAGTCTGTGCAAGAATTAGAAAAATTCTTAGGAATGAGAATTTGGTGCGTTCCGAGTCGCATTCTCAACCATAAACGGAAATCCTCACACATTCTCACGCCAGTTCCTATTTCTCATTCTCAATCTTACGACTCCAACTGCGGCATGATTAGTCACGAGTTGAGACAAATCTCAATATAGGTCACAAGGGTATCCGTTACATAGTATAAATAGTAACTTTGAAGAAGGTAATTGTGCAGCGGTAATAATTGATAGCGTATTTATACACCTACTCAATCATCTTTCTCTGAGTTTCTGAGTAACAACTCATCGTTGTATTTTTTCAGATGCCAATCCTATATACCGTGATCGCCAGATCCCAATTGCCAATTTCCACCATCCTGACAAAATATGCAGCATGCGTCGGAAATTTTTCGGAGGTGACAGAGCAGATCTTGAACAAGATCCCGTCCGAGAACTCCAAATTAACGTACTCCCACAGCAACTATTTATTCCATTACATCAAACAGGACGGTGTCGTTTATTTGTGCATTACTGATGATGTAAGTATTCTGGAAATCCAGATATCCTGTTCCGTCAGTCTGCATTCTAATGGATAATTAAAATTTTTAAGGACTTCGAACGGGCGAGAGCTTTTATGTTTTTGGCGGATATCAAGAGCAGATTTGAGCAGACGTATGGCTTGGCAAGAATTAGAGATGCTCTTCCATATGCTATGAATTCTGATTTTTCCAGCCTGTTGGCTTCTGAAATGGTAAGTGGACTTGTGCCCTTATGCATAATTAACTCTTGAAGTATATATATAATCAATTTTTCATTTATTTGAACTAATCTGTCGATCTGTGATTTGAAACGTATTGGTTTGAGTTGCTTAACTGACGGTTGTGCTGTTTCAGAAACGATATTCTGAATCCCGGGATCTAGACAAAATTTCTAAAGTACAGGGTCAACTGGATGAAGTGAGAGATATTATGGTAAAGAATATAGGTAAGTTATTTTTTAACGTATAAGCGTAGGTAGATTTTAGCATCGGCATTGGGAGTTGTAGACTGAAAGTATTGCAGAAGTCTTCGGCCGACGTCTTTGCTCTTACTTGGGAGTAAGCTGAAGTCCTTGTGGATTAGTTTCAATTTCTAATTGAAATTAGATTTAGTAACTCTAGGTGTTACTTTTGTTTTCAATGTGAAGTTTTCACGCTCAAGCACCCTAAACATAAATGACAAGTTATCAATGTTTCTGAAAAATAGGGTAACTGCTCGTTCTTGTAACCACTTTAAGATTACAGGTTCCAGCTATTTGAGAATTTTTTGTTGTTGTTTCGTTTTCAGAGTGGAGATCAAAAAAACATATTCTAAACTAATAAATTGTATCTTTCAGATAATATAGCTTCCCGCGGAGAGAGGCTGGAGCTATTGGTCAACAAAGCTGAAAATCTCAATACTTCTGTAATTTATATTTATTGATAAATAGTTTATTACTATAATAACTGAAGTCATATTGTAAATTTAATCGGTGAACTTTGGCCTCTTTTTAGTCTGTATACTTTCGGAAATCAAGTCGGAACTTGTCTCGAGCTATGTACTGGAAAAATGTGAAATTCGCTTTGGCCGTAGGAGGTGGATGTTTGGTGAGTTGACGTCGACGTGCAGTTTATCTTTATGTGACTTTAAATGAACTCAATACATTTACTAAAATTATTGTTAGTTCATCTAAGGTTTGTATCGAGCAAACTTATTTTTGTTTTCCCTCCCCAAGTATGGGATAGACAAAACCAAAGTAGATTGTATGAACCCTACTTGGGGAGATTCTTAAATTGTGTTAGCGTCCTGGACGTGATGGAATTATTTCCAGTGTGAGTATAAAAAATTATAGAACTGTAGCCTGAATTTAATTTCTGCGTATTTTGAGAATATAGTCTAATTCTGAATTTTTTAGAAAACAGCTTCTGTGTCAGCTTAACTTTTTGCAAGAATTATGTGAGTGGCAAGAGAGGTAGTGTTTGTTGAGCGAGGTACACTATGGGCGGGCATTGATATGACTTTGAATACTTAAATTGCAAATTATTGCAACTGAAGTTGTAAGTGAATTTGCAACGCTCAATTTTAGGCTAGTTTGGTTAATTAGACTGTGACTTGGTCCTTCTTGTGCTGGAAATATTGTGACAGTCACCTGCATATATGTGTGATCGGTTTTAAGTTTCTCATCCTCCGGTCTAAACCGTCACCTTTTATTATTTCGGGATTTCATTACCGGTTGCAATATCACTTGGTTAGTTTCTTCTTGCGTGCAAGTTATTATATCATTGACCACCCTGTGATGGTTCAGACACTCCGTTTGTTAATTGACATATACTTCAGAAATTTACAACGACGCTTCGCTTTTAGTAGACGCTCGCTGATCTGTAGGCAAGTTAGACCTCAAGTGGTATAATTGAATCATAGTCTCGCCTTTAGGTAGCACCGAATATGTTATCCTGTTCTAAGTTATAATGATGAATGAAAGTGAAAATGCCCGTAGTTGACACTAAAATAATCTCTTAATTATTTAACGATGTACTGTTCGTTTCAGGTTTTCATTTACTTGGTCATCTCGATGTCTTGCGGCGGGTTGACATGGAGCGGTTGTGTCGGTAGTGGTGGTTCAGGAAATTCCAGCTCTAACCCACCCTAAAGACAAGGAGATCGGCACCGTTCTCATCGCAGTAATCATTCTAAATTTTGGAAGAAACACATGCAGCCAGATATTTCGCCGACAACGCGTTTAATATTTCGTAAAAGCAGGATATCTTGTCGCTAAGTTTTGGTTTTTTGGAGCTTGAATTTAACCACTTAAGTACGGATTGTTCCCGAAATCTTTAGAAGTACGTGAAAATGAAATTGTGAAGTGATGTGATGCGTCAGGCCTTGAATCTGTATTTTCCAAGCTCTACCTAAATATTATCTCATCTAGTTCGGCGAAGTTATGATTTTGTAATCGTCGGCGAATGTTGATCATCGTATGAGTGATTTAGATCTATGACGGTCAACATTCACGGAAATGTGATCCAAATTGCAGTGTCATAATTATAGTAGTGTCATGTCAGACTCTTCCCGCTCGCCAAAGATCTTTTTGGTACCTTGATAGTCTCACAGTCTTGATTCATAATAACCTACTGCTTTGATCCTTTGAATGAAGGATCCCGCTCTCAGTTAAAACTTTGAAACTTGTGGTAATATGTGGTGGAGGATATTTAGATTGGAGATTGGAACTGTCGTGACCGAGACAGATGTGATAGTTTAGCTTAGTTAATTCAAAATGGATTGTTCCCAGTAAGCCAGTTTTTTCACGTGTTAAGCTAATGTAAGTGATTTAAATGTTGTTTAACGGACAACATGGTTCCAGCTGAATCTCACTGTTTGTAAGTCTTTAACCATTCGGTCAAGCAGCTATGTCCGTGGATCCATGGCTTTAAAATTGTATATTTCTATCTGGTTCTTTCTTCCATTATATGTTCCTGGAAATTGAAACAGTGATTTGATTTTAAGGAAAACATTTTAAGGGAACAAACGATTGAACGAATGCGATTTATTCATGCAAGAACATCTCTAAATGAGCTATCATACGGTGGGAATGGGATTGCTATTTTTCTAGGGAACTCGTAAATTTGAATCATTGTGATGAGGCTATCGTAAGCATAAGGAATTAGATTAGAGTGACAAGATGAAGGAACTACAGTGGAGTCCATCTATAGCGGTGGTTCCTCGAGAGACGTAGATTTTTGAACTTCTACTGAATGCAAACTCCATTCCATCTCTCCTCCGGACCAAAACACATTACGGAACCCTGTAACGGTGAATTATTGGGGATCCCGTTACTGTAAACCAAATAGCACTATAACTTCAACCGTTCTAGACCGCCACCCCGTATTAGTTTAAGGAGATCTTTTGCATGCAACTTACTCATTTTTTATATCAGATGTACTTTCCATGTTAAACATTTTCCTACAACACGGTGAGAGAACAAACGCTCCACCGTACCATCGTAGTTTCGTCCGTTGGTCAGTTTTATGTCGAGTAATTAAGTACATCTTGTTCTGTCGTTATATATTGTATTCGTACAGCACGAAATGCACTACTGATTATTGGGGAGCTAGCAAACTGAATTGCACGCTTGAAATAAAAATAAAAACATTATCCTTTGTACATTTACCGAGACAGTATGGAAGGAATCGTAAATTTAAGTTTGATTTGTTATCCTAATCCAGAAGATGCTTACGTAAAATCTCTCTATAAAGGAGAAGAAATTGAGACTGTAATGTTGAGCGATGCACGGATGTGATAAGATGACGGGTTGAAAAGATCCTTTAGCAGAAAGAGTCTGTGCGTTACCCTATATTTCATACCGGAACAAATAGTGGATGGCGTCCTCCATATGTAAAAATTCCCGAAGCACCTCCGAACAGTCTTCCGTCAACACGATCCATTTTACTCAACAAACTCCCCCACGCTTACCACATGCCCCAAAGCTAAGGAATCCCAATAGAACCAAGTAGACAAACATTTCAAGTCGTCTGCTCACATCTGTGAAATCCTTGGGACAATTTATCACGTTCTCCCGGTGTTTGTCTTACTCCGCTGATGATGATGAGATTCTATCATTTCCTCCCACATCTCACAGCACATCTTCACTTTGAAAATACAAATCGAAATTTACTTTTTGTCAATTACTGCCACAGATTTGAATGCTCCGCTGTAGGCAGCTCTACAAATACTCTTATTAAAAGATGGGATTGATTCCACGAGTATTAATTTGAGTCTCTCATTCCATACACTACAGAGTACCCGATCTGACCTTGTCATGGTTCGCGGTAGTTCATCCTCAAAAATGGACCATCATTGGTCACCCCTACAGATTGTCCACCATTGTTCACCCCTGGAGGTGGTTCGCCGTTGCTCATCCCTCGAGATGGCTCCACCATTGCTTTAGCGATGGTCCACGATAGCTTACCCAAAGACTTCATTCCTGGACATGGAGCTATTACTTAATATCATAATCATTGTAATCAACCCTTTCATGAATCTGAATATCCGCCAGGCGTCATCGTCCACCGTAGATCTGTCTGGAAAGTCGGTCGGCCCAAAGTATGGTGAGCAACTCATAATAGCACTCTGCCTGGAGACATGACGGGCTGCAGCAATGGATGATGACTATCCGGGCGGATGATGGGTGCATATATTCCCAAAAAAAGTATGAGCGACAGACAGGAATATGAGTGAATCTAGGGTCAGTTGACTGGAGTGAGCTTTCTCTTTCTCTCTCTCTCTCTCACCCTTCGCGTTCAAGCTTTGTTGAGCAACCCATGTGCATATAGCCGGGTAGTGGACAGGGAAGATATTGGGGGCAAAGTGGGGATGGTAGGTAGGCATGCGTCGGCGCAACCCTTTCGGAAATTCCCCGAACTCCGACTCCAGTGAAATTTTTCTCGACAGTCTCCTCCGAAAATTCCCTGAGCCGAAGATTTTTTCCCCCTCTTCCCACCATCGTCTTCTTGCCTAGCCCTCAGCTCATGGTCAACGTCAGAAGCCAGGCAACGAGGCAGGAGCGAAAGCTCCCATTGTCTTCTCACTTGGTCCTGAGTCGTGAACATCATCTTCCTTTCTTCTCCACATCTCTCTCGCTCTCTTTCTCTCTCTCTCTCTCTCTTCCTCGGTCACACTCTTTCTCTCCATAGCTCTCTCCGTGTGGACTCTCAGTGGGAGATATGAGGGAGCCAACGCACATCCGCTGAGTCTGAGGGGAAGTCAGCAACTTTTCCCCCTACTCCTTCTACTACTACTACTACTACTACCACTACTACTGCTACCACCACCACTACTACTGCAGCCACAACAACGACCTCGACTACCACCACCTGGAGCACTGTCTAAAGATCCCGTCTTCTTTGAAAAGAGTAAAAAAGCATATATACAGTGAAGTCGTGCTGAGCCATGTGAAAAACCCTTGTCTCTCGACTACTTTCTCCGCTCATCCACTTGGTGCTCATCGTGTTCAGGATTCTTCTCCACCTAGGAGCCGTCTGTCTGTGCATGTGCGTTTTTGTGTATGTGAGTGCCTGTGTGTGTGTATGCGTACGTGTGAGGGGGAGTAAAAGTATGAGGGAAGTACGATCAGGTAAAATCTCTTCCGTTCATCCCTGGATTTTCCTCTTGACGAAGAAGGAAGATGAGGTGGGGAAGTTTTGGTACAATTTACAACTCTGTGCCGACCACCCGACCCTCCCCTTCTACCCCACTGAACAGAGCCAAGAAACAAGAGTTATTTCCCATGAAAGGATTTTCAAATTTTTATAATCACCATAACAATAATAATAAAAAGGATAATCCTACTAATAGCACTCCCCGAAATCAACTTGGGAATCTGAGGGGGTCGGCAAGGAACATTAACTTGATTGTCCCCGCTCACTTGCCGAGTAAAGACGAGCCCAGCTCATCCGGCGAACGCAGAATTGTAATCCGTACAACATTGTTGTCACCACGGTGGGGGTGATGATGTGTGGCTCTGTCATCGTAAGTGACTAAGTAGAAGGTGAAGGTAGGTGCATATAAAATTCAAATCGACTTGGGGTATTAGGATAGGTGATCCATCCGTAGAATATGCTACCCCTTCCAAACCAGTGCGAAAATGCTACAGAATCCACGTTTCTATTGGTTGATAATCATTAATGCCGCAAATCGTTTTTATGCGTTTAATGTTTCGAAAAAATAAATGTTTGGGTAGATAGTTACGAAAACTGCAATAAATTTAAATGTTTAGAAAATGCAATTTTTAGGCTACAAATTTTTGAAATGATTTTTTTCAAAACAAAATTCGATTTTTGTTTCTGAAAAATTTATTTTTGTTTTTTTGCAGTTTTTATTACCTACCCAAAAGTTGATTTTCCCGCAAAATTAAGCTTATAATTACGATTTGCGGTATTATTGATCATAAATCATAAACCAAAAGAAACAAGAATTCAGTAGTATTTTAGGTACTGGTTTGGCCGGGGTAAACATTTTGAAAATTGGGAGTGATTAAAATCCTTACGGGAAATCCCATGTTAAATTTTTCGGAAATTATTCCGGTGAAACTTCACATTTGAATACTTTGGCGTTAATTTTAATTAGGTTAGCATATTCTAGGGGTGGGCTGCACATCCCGTAAACCCCGAGCCGATTTGACTTTTACACCTACCTTCACCTCCTACTAAAGTCTCATGTGCTCGCCAACAGCCGGACCTGAGAAACGACCATAGAAATCTTGAGTTACTACACTTCTACGGATTTCTTGTGCGGTGATGAGGATGATGATGGTGATGATGATTATGAAGGAGGAGAAATTCTAATCCACGCTCCCCATCTGATTTCCCCAACCAGCCCGCGGTGGCTCATTCTGGTAGTGTTGAAGAAGTGAGAACAAATCCGTGGCTGGGAGTAAGAGAGCTGCGGTGTACGGCTGTTGTTGTTCTTGTTGTTTTTGTTGTGAAACCGGAGTGGGGTAGGCGGAAGTGAGGATAGAGTGAAGGAAGAACAAGGTGGGTGGATATTGCAATAATGGGAGGGATGCAGTGCCGCCTTCTGCTCAGCATCTGGACTTTCTTCTGTATTTTCTCCCTATCCAGGTACGATACAATGTTAATCTCATCTGGAATTATCAAATTTTCCCGTGTGTGAGCCAGTGTAGGGGGCTTAAGGACAATTATTTTTGTTACAACTATGATCATTAGATTTTAAACTTGTCAGCTGACGAGTAGAAAACGGGGTAAAATAAAATAAATGCGCAGATGAGGCCTTGCGCTTGCAAAGTGTGGTTATAGCCATCCCAAAGGAGTTTTATGTGGGACTGTATCAGGCACTGTCTTTTGGCCCGTCTGAAATGGTTCGTAATAATTCACCCCAAAACATTTATCTTCTCTCTTTCTCCCTCCGGCGTCAGCTGTCTTTCCGATTTTTTAAGACGAACTTCCCCGAACTGGTTACGGAGCAGCTTAACGTCTTCGTCCGCGTATGCATTTGTATTTGTGTGAGGAAAGTTTTGTCCTACCAGGAGAGTGAAGTTCTGCAGGGGGGAGGATACCGAGGGGATCATTATATTCCCGTCGGAAAGGTGATCAAGGATTGTGATGGTTGTTGGGGAAGTTCAGAATTGTTCGTCTCGATGTGTTCCCATAAAAATATTGTGCAGGGGGCTGTGAGGAATAATCAAATGTCTCTCATAAACCCGCCGGAGTCACGTTTTGCACGGCTCATTAGTATAGGATCCATAGTGTCTTCTTTTTTTCGCAGTTACAGTCCCATACATACAAATACATGCACACGTATACAACCACTACACATAAGTACGCACACACAGACGCACCCAGGACGAAATGTCATGTTGAAATTTATTAGGAAAATCTCGGTTTTAGGATGGAATAAAAAATTTATGATTCCGGTAGTAAAACGCATGTGACTCCAGCCGTGATGCTCCCCATCACCCTGGACGTCACGAGGGGATGAACCGAAGTGAATTTGATTGGGAGCCAACTGTTCAACCGGTGAAGAGGAGTATGGTACGGTGATTCAGCTTCTGGAAATCAGATGGTAGAGGTTCAGGTGTGGTGGAAAAGAAGGAAATGAAGGGGGAGAATATTGATGATGCTCACTGAAGGTACGGGCGAAAAAATATTGGATGCGCTCTCCGGTTCATGACATGGGCTGTCAGTAACAATCCGTTCACTGTCGATTCCACCACTGATTCATCACCCCATTCCCTGCCTTCCTCTCCTGAGCATCGCTTACGTTGAGCTAACCGCAAGGGAGCGACTTCAACCGCAGGGGGTCTGGTTAGTGTGTAAGTGTATTTTATAAATGTCAACTCCATGACTTGACTCGATTCTGCTAACTCACAGAGCGGTTTGGGATTATCACTACTCCCCAGTAAAAAGGTTTTCTTCCCCATTCCATAAGATCCGCGCTGATTTGAAAGTCGGTGGTAGTGATGGTGTGTGTGTGTGTGTGTGTGTGTGGGTATGCGGCGGGGAAGGAACAATGATTCTTAACTGGCGAACAACTTATGGTATTAGTATTTCTGCGTGTGTGTGTGTGTGTAGAGTCCTGATGGAGGTTATCGAACGGTGAGAGTGAGTAGAGTCGCTTCACATATTCATCCCAACCCACCATGCGGTCTCAGTTATAATTTCCTAACGGACGAGTGACTTTTGATTGGTTCCGCTTTTTTTGAGCCTTCACTCTCTCGCTCCGCGGTAGCTACGCATATATCTTAGTCTTATCTGGAATCATTCAATTCACTTCCTTATCTCTCACTCTAACCCAGTTTACCCTTCAGACGCCTGTGTATACACGCATGGGATATATCAGGAGAGAAAGTCCACATACGGATGCACGGTCGAGCTCTCGGAACAATTCCATATCTTCCGCCATTCTTCATCATGTGCACTGAACCGTAGGCTGGTATAATAGCCCCAAGGCCCTCTCCCCTACTCACCGTGTATATGTCCTCCAAATATGCATCCCTCCATGGATGTTTCAGTATGGTAGTGGAGCGAGTGGTAGCAACGGTGCTAACTAAGAGTATACTCATCCATAGTCAGTCAGTCAGTCAGTCACTCAGCCATTGAGTAATTCTTCCGCAGACTCAGAGCCGAGCAACGGATTTCAGAGTCGTGGTGGCGGATAAAGAGCTCAGATTTGAGGATTTCGAGGAGTCCCTATACCAACTTTGTTTGGCCTCGGCTGCACGTTCGATGAGGCCCTCTGGCCATATAAGCGTTACTTTCCGGGCTGGCCACTTCACTCGCAAAGTTTAGTTTGGCTCCAAAAACAAGGCCCGCACTCATTCTTTCACTTTGTTAAGACAACAAAATCTTTTGATTCGTTCCTTCTTATAAGCAAATAATTTGACTTCCAGGGATGTAAAAATTGCTGTTTAGCCCAGCAGGGAAGCTCTGGGTTGATTCCCCAATCCTCTGCCCCCATCACCTCTGTGGCTGTGACGGATGGGGCGGGTTACGTGTAGGATTAGGATCACCAAATTTTCCACTATGCTCGGCTCAGTGAGTGGATGGGAGATCCTTACCCGCCATCCATTCACTCGCGACGTGAAAGATTCAGGGAACGAAATGATTTTTGCAGATCTCCCAATAGCTCCTCCGGTAGCTCACTGCCATGTTCATACACACACGTCCACGCGTTACGTGGGGATCATGGGATTGTAAAGGGAACTAACCACCACCACCACAAAGACATAAGAGAAAGGCTGTGTTTACTATAGGAGTGGCTGCTCCTTTCAGACTGGACTGGGTAGAAAAGCGGAGGATTCTCACGATAGGCTGGGAAATTCGTGAAGCGTCCAAGGCTGCTGGAACACCTCAGGGGATCGTAGAGAAGGCATGGGAACGGGGACTTTGGGTATATACGTGCAGTACAGACGAATACGTGGAGTATGGCCGACAGACGGGATTTACTGACGTTTCCGTGATGAATGTGTGGTTATCATAATAACTCCGTGTTCGGAAACGGATTCATTGGCTAGGGCAACGCCTTTGGAAGGGCTTACATGAGAGGACTTTTCTATAAGGGCCGCTAATGATGCCGTGGGGCTGCTTCTGAATGTACACGTATTTGCTACTGGGAGAGCCGAAATCCAGTCATCCTCTGGTTCATTGTTTTCCATTCAGTAGGGAATACTGGGGGGGGAGGGTCGGGTGGAAGCAAATTAAAGAAGTGACGGTTACGAAAGAGCCGGGAAAACAAATACGAGCTCCGGTGTTCGCACCCATATACACACACAGAAACACACCGACTCACACACACATACACACACACACACACAAACACACAAACACGACCACACATACGAATAGACACACACACAAAATCATGTATGTATACACACGTAAACACACTAACTCACGCTCACATACCCTGCAGAGCAGTGGAGTGGTGGAGTGAAAGGGAGAGAGAAAGAGACAGCAGAGTGAGAGTGAGTGAGGAAGAGAGATAGAGAGGAAGATGTGAGAGAAAGCCGGTTTGGGAGTTAGAGGATGCAGGCAGGCTGAAGCTTGAAATGCACCTCTGAAAATAAGTTATCGATTTTCCATGAAGCTCTTTCCTACTTACGTGAGAACCTCATTCCAGTTTTCCCTGTGAGTACGGCAATTTTTTCAGCCACTCACCTCGTCCTCTTTCTCTCCTTCAGTACATCTCCTCCTGTGTGTATGTGTGAGTGGCTGTGGGTGTCTATGTATGTGTCTCCCGGTACTCCGACGATGGGCACTGTACCTTAACGCTCCCGGTGTGCAGTATCCTCTTCAAATTGTACTTAGACCCTGATTTTTCTCCCCTCCCACTGAATTTCATTTACTAGTGTGGGAGCCACAACCAGAGTAGTGATCATCTCAGAGTCGGACCGCGTCTTCTGACGGCTAGAATATTGGTTAAATTTCGTTCATTCCAATCTATTCAATGGTCAGGACCACATTGATGAAGGAACTTTACAGAATTCGGAGAGGAGATGAAGAGCGTGATCGTGTGTGATTGAATGGGTACAGCGTGCGTAGCCCGCCTGTGCGTATGACTGTGTATGTGGCTCGTTTGCTAGGTTTGGACGGTGTGAGTATGTTTGCGTGCGTTTACTAGTTTTAGTTGTAATAATGAGTTTGTGACTGTATATTATGTGTGAATTTGTGTGTGTTTCCATCCTACATGAACAGGGTGTGCCAAAATGATGCATTCGATTTGTTTCGGGAATAAAATCCAAACTACTCAAGCGAGGACTATAAGTGATAGCTCAAATTAAAGCTGAGTCTTTGGGATTACATCTACTACAAATATCGCTGAAATCGCCAGGCTAGTTTAAAAATAATAGGAGCCGGAAAACGATTTTTGTGGGTGTTTTAACATGGGCGTAAACGGCAGCTTCCAATCCATGCACATGCCAAACGGTTTGACACACATCAATGAATTTGGACTTTTTCGAGAGTTTATGACAAGAGCAGACTACTGTTTTGGTTAAAATTATGAGTCATCTGAGAATGTGACCTCCGATGACCCGACCTTCAGAAAATTACAGCATGACCTTTCGACCCTAAATATGAATTACTCTTGCCTTAAGCCCTCGAAAAAGTCCAAATTCATGGATAAGTTTTAAACCGTTTGGTCTGTGCACGGATTTGAAGCTGCCGTTTACGCCCATGTTAAAACACCCACAAAAATCGTTTTCCGGTTCCTATTTTTAAACTAGCCTGACGATTTCGGTAATATTTGTAGTAGATGTAATCCCAAAGACTCAACTTTAATTTGAGCCATCGTTTATAGTCCTCGCTTGAGTAGTTTGGATTTTATTCCCGAAACAAATCGAATACATCATTTTGGGACACCCTGTATATTCATATGTATTTCCATCATGTGTATGTTTTTGTGAGTTTCAATCGCGTTTGAGTGTGTTTCTTTGTGTGCATGTGTTTATGTATATATATATATATGTATATACATATATGTGAATGTTTGGGTGTGTGTGAAAGCCAGAGAAAGCGGACGGTCAGTGGGTGGGCGTGGAGGCGAAAGATATTTTTGGAACTCACCATTGTTTGTGCGCTCGGGTCCGAAAGTACATATGGGTTGGTCCTATCCACCTCCTCAGATTACCCGCTACAACAGTGGGATGACATGTGTTCGGAGGGAATGTGTGGGCTGGGTAGGAATTTCTCATTTGTTGTCCTCCTTGCTGTTGTCCTAGCTCCTCTGTTCTTTCTCCATTTCGTTTCTCATTCTATGAATCCTATGTCCTGAGCCCCCGCGTCATTTCACCCTCTCATGTGCCAACGTCAGAGACGAACGATCTTTGGAGATAAAAATAGATTTGTAGAAACCGAGCCACATACCGTTGCATATACCTCCTGAACGGCGGATCCACCTGCCTATATTGAACATGGATGGGTCTACACATGTGAACATCACAATGGATTCGGGGAGCTAAATGGTTGACACCAAAAGTCCGCCTATAATCTTTTAATCCCATCGCATAAGGGAAGAACATTTATAGAATTCCGCTCCCTGGTCCTCGTTCTAATGATTCTGCTACTTTCACTTTGGGATACGTTAAGAGTGGGAAAAGCAGATTCACACTAGTGTGAATCTGCAACTTGAGGTACGTAGTAGCGTAAATCCTCTTCGAAACTCTGTCCTCCTGGCTACGCTTAATATCTTTTTAGTAATTTTTTTAACAGAGTTGCTGCTTGGATTTTTTAAAGTTGAAATGAGGCGATTTCGAGCATCCAAAAGCAACTACGCTCATCTAGCTTAGGGTCTTTTGCCTTTGAAGACTCGGAACGTTTTGACAAGTTGGTCTAACCGTCCACCCCTGGTCATAAATCATTATTAGGCAGCTTGAAATGGGAACGAGTTAAGATCTATGGTTCTACTTCAGAGCTAACTATGAGGCTCTGGGATCTATTCACCTCATGACTTTCATGGAGATGCGCGTGGCTAAACGATTTATATATGTTAATCCTCCTAGAGCGTCCCTCGGGGTCAAATTATGCTCAAAAGCTGCTCCCTGCCATTATTATGAAAACCCTGCTCCATTCACACAAATTGGCTCCCTCAACCCCTCCTGAGCTCATGGGCGACAGGGAGTAGACGGGGGTTGCGTGTGCTCAAACGGTAATATGCCATCCCAAGTTATCAGCGGGAGATGATAGTGAATTAAGAGTATAACTTCCCCACCACATAAACACAGACACACACAATTAGATAAATACACCGTCACATATGTACACACCCCGTCCGCTCATTTGTGCAGAGGGAATGTGGTCGGACCGCCTGCTTGCTATGATGCCCGCCGAGAAGGACATCCTGTAGCCAACCATGGGAATAAGAGGGTACACTCAGTGGGTGAGAGCGGTGCGTGAAAATGAGTGTGATGACACGAGTTGCGGCTGTAATTTTTTCAAATGACCACTTGAGTCTAAAATCACTTCCATTACTTTCCCTTTGTCACGAAGATGCTCTATACCCACGTAATGCCTCCCCCACTCCAAGCGGGTCAAGTGCTGCTCAGACTTGGATGAATTTTCCCTCTCACAATAATGCACACATGAAGGGATGATTCTACAGTTCACCACTCAGACTGGCCCCCATCACACAAATCCTCTTGAACGAGGTCCTTCACAGATCGGTCAGACACAGAGGTTTCGATCTGTTT
>WJFA01000194.1:0-55096 GCA_009870155.1 Pseudobourletiella spinata | reverse complement strand
CCAATAATATGACCTACCCTTCACACTATTATTTTTATACTCCCCTACAGAGAAATAATAATAATAATAATAATAATAATAATAATAATAATAATAATAATAATAATAATAATAATAATAACGCTCTAAAAACAAACGAATACATCCTGGGTCATACATAATATATACATATATATAGTCAATAATTACCATCAGTCTACATTCAAAAATTTCTACTTCATCACACTTTACAATACCCCGACAATCTGTGCACACATAGCCCATTTGCCATTAAAACGACAACAACAAGTTGGAAAAATGTAAAAAAACGGAGAAAATTAATAAAGTAAAATATTTTATCAGCCCGGACATGATTCAAGAGGAGAAACTATGGCGCGGCGGGGTGAAGGTGGTGCTCAGAGAGGGGAGCCGACGAGAGATTAAAACTTTGTCCTCTCAAAGGACGTCTAAAAGATACGGAATTAATTACCGAATGAATCATCATTTCAACAAAAAAAAAACGGAGGCAAGAAAAAATCTGAGAGGCCTCTACACTAAATAATAATAATAATAATAATAATAAATCTTGGTGGAGCTTGATTTTCGGGCATCATACATCGGAATTGGAGATTTGGAGGCGAAGGACGCCACACACTCTGAGTTGAAAATAATAAAAAAAATTATTTGTGGCAATTATGACGCTATGGAGGACTATCATCCCAATTACGATGAGGAAGTGTATATATATATATATATATATATATATATATTGTTACCCATACTTTTTTTTTGTTTGGAAAAATCCAATACGCCTGTCAATAGATTCAGTAACTACGCACAATTTTTTTAACTGCCGAGGAGGATGCAAATTAAATTCTATCAGCTATTACATTTATATTCTCAATCATCATGTCATTCTAATCATCTCACTCTCATCGCTCAAGCCGTTCCCCTTGGACTGGTGGAGAGCTGAATAATCCTACTGTCTGCCCCTTCCCACCAGTGTCATCATCATCATCACCAAGATGAGGGAAAGTTTAAAAAAAAGTACACTGACTTTTACCCTTCATCTCTCTCTCTCCCTTTCATGCGGTGCGGTGCGATGGCGGTGGTGAGTTAAGAAGTATAATTATACGATTATTATTATTATTATATATTTATGTATATACCTAATAATAGTGCACGGCAGCTCTACTGACGCCTGCATATTATACATACGGATCCCCCCATAATCCATCATCACGTCTACCAGGCCTCGCCGTTGCCGTCGTCGTCGTCGTCGTCGTGAGTGTTCTTGGGGAAAGTCGTTGAGGGGAAAAAATATGTAGGAAAACAAATTGCTAATAATTTAGCAAACTAATTGGTCATCTCACTTCACAGCTATCAGACTGATTCGCGTTCCCCTTCTCCCGGTCTTGGTCCGTCTTTTTCCAGCTGTCATACCCCTCACAGCACCGGCTCAATTTCAGTCGGATCGGCATGATCTTCTCGAATGGTTTCTTACTCTTCGCCGTCTCACTACTACTACTACTACTACTGTTACTAGTATTCACCGGTGGTGGTGGTGGTGGTGGTGGTGCTGCTGCTGGTGCTGGTGGTGCGGAGGCAGTGGAAGTGGCGGCGGCCGCAGACCCTGAACCCGCTCCTATACATGATGATGATGCTGCTACTGATGTGGAGGAGTAGGAGGAACCCACCTTGGTTGGCCCTACGGAGGAACTATCACTCCCCACACTATCATCATTGTTATTATTATTATTGTTCATAATCATCTTGTTATTAACAACAACTTTTGAGCTAGTCCCAGTGGGTAGTAGTGAGCCCGCGCAGCTATTCATGGAGATGCTGCGGGAAGAGTTGAGACGTGAAGGAGGTTGCTGTTGTTGTTGCTTTTGCTGCTGCAGTCCTACTGAGACCGTTTTCTCACCCATCATGTCCAGCCCATCATAGCTATTAACCGAGGATCTCCACCCCTCCGTCCGATCCCTCTTCGTACTGACTTCCACCATGGTCGTGCAACTCCCACCACTGCTCCCCTCACTACTCCCCGTAAAGCCAGAGTCATTTTCACCCATTTCCACGTCCACATTCAGCGCACCCGGTGTAAAGCTATTGAACTTACTCCCCAATAAATCACTCCCGCGGGCTTCATCACCTCCCACACCGGCGGGAAAGATGGGTCCATTCTCTTTGGGTTCTCGCTCTGAAAGACTGCTTGTCGTCGGTTGATTCCCCTGTGCTTGTTGGAGTACATCCTGCCTTTTCCCCCCTACGGATGACGCAAATGATTCCTTGACAGGGGCGGAGGGGTTACTACTGGCTGCTGCTGCTACATTAGTTATACTACTGGTGCTGTTGCTACTCCGGGAGTCCTTCGCCTCAGTCGGTGCGGGCGGCGGGAGGGGTGGGATGCTCTTGATGCGGAGGATGAGTTTCGGCCCGGCCGCCGCCAGCTCCGTCACAACTTTCACTTCGGGGGACTTGGACCGTGCCGAGTCATCTGTCCCACTGTCCCCTCCACCCTTCACCTTGTTCTTGTGCGACTTTTTGTGGCGGCGGGTGCCGGTGAGGGAGAGGATCTCCCGCTTCTCCGCCACCGCAAAGTCCTGCATCACCATCTCCCGGAACTTCATGCTCTGCCGCTTGAGTTCCTCCATGGTGGGCGGGACGGGGGGCGGGGCTTCCGCGGGCATACCGCGCTTCTTCGGTGGCCTCCCCTTCGCCTTCTTCGACGGGGTCTCCTTGTCCGAGTCACTGAGTGCACTCGAGTGGTTCCCGGACTGGGATGAAGCCAGCAGCCCGGCTTGATGACCGGAGGCTGGCATGGAGCAATTCTTGTTGTTATTGTTGCTACTACTACTACTACTATTATTATTATTATTCCCCGCAGAATTCAGGCTCATCGGCTCGGAGGTGGTGGTGGCGGTGGAGGACGAGCCGAATTTGATTTTCAGTTTCGGCGTCGGGTGACTCACAGCATTGACGACGCTACTGGTGATGGCGTTGGACTTGGCCATGGCCGTGGATTTTGTGCGATTGTTGTTGTTATTATTATTATTATTATTCGTATTATTATTATTATTATTATTATTGTTACTATTACTACTACTCCCGTGGTTGTTAGCACCTGTACTAGCTTCTTCGGATTCCACCAATGTGGGGGGTATGAACGTGCTCCTCCGCGGTTTATTGCTATTGTTCCGACCTCGCTTCCGCCCGTTGGCTTCCCCGGGGGCCGGCGGCGGGAGGATGTTCGTGGAGGAGGGGGGTGGGCGCTCGCGGCGGCGCTCCCGCGGAGCATCCGGCGGGAGGATCCCCAGCGCCGCAATCTCACGCACACCGCGGCTCCGACGCTTCTTCTCGGCGGGCGGCGGCGGAGCCGCCGCCGCAGCCGCCGCCGAGGATGAAGACAACAATGATGACGATGACGGATGACCCCCCATGCTGTTCAATTGGCTCGGGTGCGTCGGCGTCGTCCCCATGTGCTCGTCCGACGACAGGTTGTCCAGCCGGTAGTCCTCCTTCGTGGGGATAATAGCCATGGAGGCAACGGCCTTGGGAATGGTGATGACGGACCGATTGATCGGGTGCGTCAGCATCGGGCTCGTCCCTACCATCCCCGGCATCTCGTGGTGCCCGTACGGGGACGGCGTACTCATCATCGCCCCGCCGCCATCCATGTTCATGTCCTGAGTCCAGTACTGCCGCAGCAGCTCCTTCTTCCGCATCCGCCGCAAGTTCGACGTATTGTTCATCATCATGGAGGGGGCGTTCATCATCATCGAGTGCTGCGGCTCCACGGCGTGGTGGTGGTGGTGGTGATGATGGGCGTGGAGGGCGGGGGAGAAGTTGGCGGCGCCGGCGCTCATGGAAGCCGGGGGAATGGAGTGGGAACTGTAGTTGGCGTCCAGGAACGGACCCTTGATCTTCACCTTCAGCTGATTCCTCGAGTCACCCTCCGACGGGGTGGCGGACAGGGAGGGGGGTAACGATGCGGATGATGACGATGGAGTCACCATCATCATCATCATCGTCGAGTCCGAATCTGTCCTCGACTCCATCCCATGAGGATGATGTTGATGTTGTTGATGTTGTTGTTGTTGTTGTTGCTGCTGATGTTGATGATGTTGAGGAACCATGAGGACTCCGGAGAGGATTTGAGTATTCTTTTGAAGCCCATTATTATTATTGTTATTATTATTATTATTATTATTGTTTGACCCTGGATTGACTTGAGGGTACATGGGCGGTAGGGTGGAGCCTGCAGCGGCAGCTGCTGCCGCTGCCGCCGTGGGCGGAAGGGGCAGGGAAGTGGTGGTCGTGATGCTGCTCGATGTGGACGTCGTCGTCGTCGATCTCCCCTCGCTACCACTGCTATTGCTCGTGTTCGACTTGTGGGAGACGAGCGCTTCCAACGTCTTGTCCAACTCCTCCAAATCATTCACCCCGGCACTCACGGCCGAGCTGGAGCCGGAGCTCATGAACAGGGAGGCAAAGTCCGCCGCACTCGGGTCCTTGGTGTGGGGGAAGGGTGGGATGGAGCCGGCGTCACTCAGGGCTGCCGCCGCCGCTGCCGTCACAACCTCCCCACCCTCCGCCATGGCCGAGTTGTAGGTGCGCATGTCCACCGGGCCCGGCAGCGGGGCCTGCAGGATGGGGAGGATCTTCTCCACGCTGCTGTTCCGACTGGACACGGGCTGCTGCTGCTCCCCGCCACCACCCTGATCAAAGCTGCTCCGGTAGGGGCGCGGGGAGGCGGCGGCGGCGGCCGTCTTTTCGAAATGAGCCGGACTAGCATTCGTACTCTCAGACTTTTTCGCCTCCGACGAGTAGACATCACTGGACTTCCGCCGCTCCCGCAACATCCGCAGATCAAACTTCTCCTCCGAGTTCTCCTCAAACTCGTCAAAGTCAATGTCATACACGGTCCCGGCCAGGTCCTTCCGGACCCCCACCACATTCTTGTTGCTCTTCCCGCGGCCGCGGCTCTGCTGGCGGCGCGGGGTGGGGGGCTTGTGCGCCCCCCGCCCCGGAGACGTCCCGCTCCCACCCTTCCGATCCCCTCGGCCCCGACTCTTCGGGCTCACCTCCTCTATGACTACCTTCTCGACGACTACCACCTTGGTGCGGGGCGTGGAGGGGCGCTTCCCCCGCGCGCCGCCGCTCCCCGCCTTAGGACTCACGGCATTGCTCACAGGTACAGCGTTATTGTGGGGGTCCCGAATCCCTGGGCCCTTCGGCGGGATGATGTTCTCAATCTTGTTGGACAGGATGGCGGCGCTGAAGTCTCCCGCATCCGCACTCCCCGCCGCAGTCGCTTTGCAGGACGCCGGGGTTGAGGCACTGCCGCTGACGCCCTTCCCAAAGTTATTCGAACTACCGCTGCTGCTGCTGCTGCTGCTACTACTACTACCACTACTACAACTTCCGCTAACACTGCTACTGCTCACTGTATTACTCACTAGGGGTGCGCTGAATAGTTTGACCGCCGCACTGCTTGTCGTCGGAATGGCCGAATGATTCAAGGGGTTCGAATTATTACTATTACTATTATTATTAATATTATTATTATTATTTGTACTTAGACTCAAATTACTTGACGTCGTCGTCGTCGACGTCACACCTGACGACGATGATGATGATGATGACGCCTTGGCTTGATTGTTAGCTGCTGCGACGGCTGCAGCGGCGGCGGCGGCGGCAGCCGCTGCCGCTGCTGCTGCTGCCGCCGAATGATTGTTCACCACGCTCTCGATGATCTGAGCGACGGTGGAGAGCGGCGGTGGAGTCGGGGTCATTGTCTTCACATTGCTCGCCGACAACAGGATGGAGGGTGAGCTGAGGGGTGGCTTCGACAGCGGCGGCATCGCACTTGCCACGGCGGACACCAGGGCGTTGGGAAGCGTGAGCGCGGGCACTTTGTCCATCACCCCGCCACCACTGTTCACATCCGAAGCTCTTCTCGATGATGCCGGGATGGAACTAGTAGAACTACTACCACTACCCGGACTGGGCAATGGGGGTGGTGAGCATATTGGTGATATTTTCCCTTGCTGTTGCTGTTGTTGTTGTTGTTGTTTTTGTTGCTGCTGTGACTGCTGAGCCAAAAAGTGTGCAGGGAATGTGGGAGGGAATCCAGAGGAGGTGGGGGGTTGTGGTGGGACTCCAGGGGCAGCAAGTCCCACCACAGGTGGCGATGTCTTCGGAATGGAAGTCTGGGCAGCAGCAGCAGCTGCTGCTGCTGCTGCTGCTGCAGCGGCGGCGGCGGAGGGATGAAAGAACTGACCGGTGAGGGATGAGACCACGTTGGCCAATGAGGGGTAGAGAAAGGCTGGAGGGAAACCAGGGGGCACCTGTCCAGCATTACCCGCCGCTGTGAACGGCAGTGAGGACGACACGCCCCCGCCGCCGGGCTGGGATGGACTGAGTAGTCCATTGGAGGTGACCACACCCGCCGTGGAATTGGCGTGAACCGTCGGTGGTGGTGGTGGTTGGGAGAAGGAGCGCGGGTGGATGGGATAGACTCCTTCATTGCTCCCAAAACTGTTCATGTCTGGCGGCGGTGGCGGAATGGACTCCTCCTTTAATTTCTCCTCGCCCAGTCCAATGGCTATCGACTGTGGCTGCTGCTTCGGTAACTGTATTTGGAGCAGGGGATGCTGCGGCTGGTGCTGCTGCAAGCCAAGTTGCTGATGGTGCGGCAAGCCTTGTTGTTGTTGTAGCTGCTGCTGCTGTTGCTGTTGAATAAGTCCTTGTTGCATTGACTGTTGGTGTGCCGCCAGGATGGAGGCCTCCAGCTTATGATGATGTTGTTGTTGTTGTTGTTGATGATGATGATGAGTCATACTATCTGGTTCGGGATGATGGGAGTTGATGAGAGATGACGGGACGACGACGGGTAGGATGTCCTTCCTCTCCTCCGCCTCCACGGATCGCGGGGTCATGCATGTAGCATGAGGATGACTCGTGGGGCCCACTGGGATCTTCAGAGGTTGTTGCTGAGAGTGGTGGTGATGATGATGATGCTGTTGTTGTTGTAGTTGTAGTTGTTGATGATGATGAGGATGATGAAGATGATGATGCTGCTGCTGATGATGTTCCTGATGCGTCGGAGGGAACGGCACCGTACATTCCTCTTGCTCACTTTCTGATTGTGCGGGCGGGCTAATTGGGACAGTGTCCGGACCCGGCGGGACCCAGCGCTCATCCCCTTGTATCGACTTGCTCGACCTATCCGTATTTTCCACTGCGGGGGACTGGATCGATGACGCCAGTTCGGACTTGTCCTCGTCCGCCGTCACTGTCGTCGTCGTAGTCGTCGTCACCACATTCTGTGCCCCACCCGCTTCTTCCTTAATATCCACGATGCCGGGGCTCCTGGCGGCGGCGCTCCGCTCCTCATTCAGACCAGCATCCTCCGATGAGCTCTCCGTGGAGGGTCGGTGATGAGTGGATGCCGTGCCGGATTTGCGGGCGTGCTGGAGGCGGAGCTTCTCCACGAGGCTCAGCGTCGCTCGGGCCGAATCCTCCTTGTTCTCCTCCCGACAGAGGAATTCCTGGGAGAAGGAGAAGGAGAGGGAGCCGTCCAAGTGGACACCATCCTCCCTATTGCACTCCTCCGTCACGCTCCGGGCCAGGTCGTAGAGATCCGTGTCAAAGTCCAGGAGGTCCGAGTCACTTCGTCCCGGTCCTGGCGGTGAGAATATGGATTTCATGGCAGTTGGCGGTGGAGGTGCGGCGGTGGCGGCGGATGTGGGTGTGGGAGGATGATTTACTACACCTGGCGGCTGAGCTCCTCCGGAGGAGGAGGAGGAAGCGGAGACCGGCGTTGGCGGCGTGGGGAGTGGAGACATGGTGGTAGGAACTGTGACTGTTGTATTCGTATTCCCCCTTGTTGAATTTGTCGTCGTGGAAGTGACTGAGGATGAGCAGATCGAGTCCGAGGTAGTGGAGGAGGAGGCTGCGGACGATGAGGATGAAGATGCTATGGCGAGCTCATCAGCAGTCGTCGTCGTCGTCGTCGTCGTCGTGAGCATCGGGTCCAACCTCGGCCTCTTCGTTTCCGGCTCCGTGTCCGATGACCTGGACAGGCTCACATCCTTCTCCTTATTCTCCGACGACGGGGTCAAGGGGGACATGACGGCGGTGGCAGCGGTGGCAGCGGCGGCGGCAGCGCCGGCGACGGCAGGTACAACAGAGGGCTTTTGAGCTTTCTTCGGTGACTCCTTCGGACTGCTCACGGCGGAGAGTGCGGCCGTGGCCAAACAGGAGTTCTCCTTCTCCTCCGCCCCGGAATTCTCCGAGTCGGTGAGGAGCCCCAGTTCCTTCTTCTTCGTCTTTGGCATCGGCTTGTTCCGCACATCACCACCACCACCACCACCAGTAGCAAGACCACCGTGATGGAGAGGGTTCGCAGATTTCCCCCTCTCTCGATGGTGGTGCTTCCCTCCCTTCCGATCCGGATCCGAATCCGAGGACAAGTCCAGCTCAAAGTTTCTGCTCAGCGCCTTGGGCGAAGCTTTCGAGCGGACGGCGGTGATGACTGCGGCGGCTGCGGCTGCAGCGGCGTCGGCAAGTGGAGATGTTGTAGGTCGCTGCTCGTCATCATCCGCCGCTGCTGCTTCACCGACCTTTCCTCCTGATTCTCCCGCTCTTCCTGCACCTTTCTCTTCAGGCTTTTGCAGTTGTTGCTTTTGCTGCTGTTGTTTTTGTTGTTGCTTTTGTTGCTGCTGGCCTTTGGGCGGACGGCGGACCGGAGACACACTGGGTCGACGCCGACTGCCACCACTACTACTGACGGGACCGGCGGCTCTTCCCTTCCCACTCCCGCTTCCTCTCCTACTCCCCGCACTGACTTTCCGCGATCGAGTCTCATCCCCAGTATCGGCGGCCGTCGCAGTGATGGCGGCCGCGGCAGCGGCTGCTGCTGCGGCTGCGGCTCCGCCTGACCGTGTCGAACCACCGGTGGAATTGGTGGTGGTGACGGTAGTAGTCGTCGTCGTCGGTCCAGCAGCTGTGGCTGTTGCTGTTGTTGTTGCTGCTGCTGCTGCTCTCTTTGGGGAAGATTCTCTCGATGATGGAGACGGGCGTGGACTTGAAGCTGAACCTCTCCTTGGTCCAGACTTCTTGGGTCCACGACCCTTGGCGGGAGGTTTCGTTCGCGGAGGAGTCTCCGATCGTAGTCGGCTGCTGGGAGGAACCCGCTCGGAAGTTTTAAGCTTCCTACCTGGGCTCGGAGTGGTCGAGCAGACGGAGGAGGACTGAGTGGGTTTGGGAGTGGGGAGGAGGAGGACCGGGGAGGACGACTTTCTGCAGGCGGTCGTGGTGGTGGTGGTGGGTATGAGACTACTACTGGTGGGCTCAGGGGACGCAGATTCAGGTGAGGACGACCGGGAAGAGGAGGAGGAGGAGCGGCTGGAGGAGGACGACCCTGAGCTGCTGCTGTCACCGCTGCTGCTGGCACTGCTTGAGCTGCTGCTCCGCTCCCGGCTTCGTCGACACGCTGACTGCGACCCCTTGTCAAGAAAGGGCCAGTCTGTGTCGCCGTCGTCGACTTTCTCTTTGGGCGGCGGCGGCGGCGGCGGCGGCGCTCCTTTCGCAACAACAAGCTTGGCGGCGGCGGCGACGGCGGAGGCGGTGGTGGTGGTGGTGGTGGTTGCGGGCTCCTTGCTCTTGCCCACTTTACCCCCTCCACCTCCAGCTCGGGCCAATTCCCCACTACCACCTGTGCACAAGTCAGTCACCATTAGTGCCATCATCATCATCATCATCACCATCATCACTATCATCATGACATTCCAAATCTCGGCACACAAACAAGCACAGCAAAATGCAACAACGTACGCACATATGGATGTGCAAGGAGGAGAAGCAAGGGAGGAGTTGGAGAGGAACCACTAACCACGAATCATCAATATCATGACTACAACGGTAGGGGAAAGTCGCAAGAGATTTGAAATTTCAAAACAAAAAAAAAGAAACAAAGTGAGCAGAGGGATGCGCACGACAATTTAAAATATTTTTATAGTTATATTAATAAACATTCATTAAAATCTCTCCAGTGGATCACAGAACTCACATTCATATTATCAATCAATCAGTCTTAATTAATAATAATAATTATTATTATTATTATTACTATCATTATTATTATTGTTATTATTATTATTATTATTATTATTAGCCCATGATAAAAGTTTCACACATGGCGGAGCCGAGATAGAGTGTGAGAAATATTGTTGAGAAAAAGTCATACAAAATAACAACAACGAAAAAAAAAATAATAATAATAGTAATAAAAAGAAATGGAGCCAAAGGGGGTCAAGAAGTAGTAGAGACGGTACGGACCTTTGACCGAAGGACGATCTTTAGATGAAGGCTTCGACTTGGGTGATGAGGAAGACGGTGGTGGTGGTGGCTTATCCTCAGCAGTATTGGACAGCTCCTCCTCGTCCTCCTCCTCATCCTCCTCCTCGAAGAGATCCCGGAAGGGGCTTTTGGGCCTCGTGAGCGATGATGATGATGAGGAGGATGATGATGACGACGACTTGGAGCCGGACTTCCCACCGGAGCCGGTAGAGCTGACGCCACTGGACTCCGCGAGGCTCTTCTTACTAACCTTGTCGTTTTTGGCTTTCTTCCGAGCCGCCTCCATTTCGTCCTCGATGATGAGCCGAGCGGCAACAATGTTGCTCAGCCCACTTCGTATATGCTCCGCTGCCTTCTTGGCTGCTTGCCTCTGGGGAACGTATGACACTGACTTTGACGAAGGTTCACCGTCCAATGAATCGAAATCATACTCATCTTTCACCGGTTCATCTGCTTTGGCTATCATATTATTGTTGTTGCTCACTTTAGGAGTCTTCTTCACTGCGCTTGAGGACCGTACGCGCTGTTGCTGCTGCTGCTCCGGACTCTTCCTCCTCTTGCTCTCAACAACCTTCTTCATCTTACCCCTCTCCTTCTCGGAGTCGCCCTGTGGCTCGCTTTTCGGCTCCTTGGGTGCCTTCATTGATGATGATGATGATGATGATGATGCTGCTGCTGCTGCTGCTGATGATGATGATGATGATGGTTTGATGATGGGAGGAGCAGTAGCAGCAGGGGGAGGGGGTGGAACACTTTCTTTCTCTTTGGTTAGAGGGGTACCTCCCGGGGTACCCGGACTCTCCGGTGCATCACCTGGAGCACCACCTGGCGTCCCTCGACCCTTCACCGACCGTATACTCTCCGTGGCCTTCTTGGCCGCCTCACGCTGCGGAACGATCAATTCCGTGGGGTCAAAATTCCCCTTCTTCCGCTTCCCAGTGGCTTGGCCCTTGCGACGCGGAGCTCTTGCCGCCTTGCCGGCGGTGGCAGTGGCAGCGGATGGAACGGCGGCGGCGGCGGACTGCTGCTGCTTCTCGCTCTTATTATTGTTCGCCCCGGCCGGGCCTTTCCTCCCCGTGAACTCCTTGAGAGCCCCCTTGGTAGCCACGGCAGCACTGTTACCACCATTACTACTGATAACGTTGGTGGACTCGGAAGCTGATTCAGACTCTGTGTCGGAGTAGATGGGGACATTGTCTCGTTTCCGCATATTGCCGCGATTCCCAATTATTTTCGTGGGCGGTGCCGGTATATCCAGCTCCGAGTCGGACGTGGAGGATTTATCCAGCATCTTCTCCATCTGCTTCAATCCCCGCCCCCTGTTCGCCGTCAGTTTGGAATTGGATTGGGATGACGACCCCTGGGTGGTAGCGATGGTGGTCGTCGTGGGCTTCTTCACGTTCCCCACGGAGGAGGTCATACTGGAGTCGGAGTCAAAGAGGTACGAGAGGGGTTTCCGATGGTTCGGGGCCCCGACTTCTGACTTGTTGGGGCCATCCTCGGCAGTGGACAGCAAACTCTCACTCTCACTGACGCTGGAGCAACTGTCCCCGAGGAGGTTCCTCCTCCGCGCACCATTCACAAAAGTCTTTTTGTACGGGTTCCCACTACCGTCCGCCTTCTTCCCCTTGCTACTACTCGACTTTAACGTTCCATTCAGTATATCCTTCTTCTCGTCACCCAGGATTAAACTCATGAGCGTCTCATAGTCCTTGTAGTTCATGGACACACCGGTATGGGAATAGAATTTATCGTATATGGATGGTCCGTGATTCGCATCCAAAATTGCGGCCTTCTCCCCCGGTGGGATGCCGTTGAGGTCCATGGACTTATCATTGACCAGGGCAACCTGTACACCAGCGACAATGGGATCTTGTAAATAGTTCTGTACCTCAACATCGGGTGTGAATTGCAAGGTACTGTGGGTAATTCCGTATGGTGAGAGAGCAAATCAATGTCAACAAGCATACCTGCTTCTGGAACGTCTGCTCTCGTAGCCGGATGAACGTCCTGGATAGCTTTTCACGTCGACTAACCATATAGCACAGATTTCGTACCTGAATAAACAGGAGATGTTAATAATTATTTCGTTCAGGAAATTCGATCACCTTCCAATAAAACAAAGTATGAGATGGAGAGAGAATTCTTCTCCTTACCCTCTCAAGATCCTGCCGCAGCTGTACAAACATTTTCATTTGCTCCAGATCTTGTTCCTGCTGTTGAGTCAACAACTGAGTAGTTTCGGGTCGTGGAGGTACCAGCGGTCGATTATTCAAGGACTGGAAATTGCACATAGACCCAAATTAGATATTTGGAACAGAAGACACAAACTCACTGCTACTACTACATGATGAATTTTAAGCCCAAGAAAAACCTTACCTTTCTTTTTAATTTCCAATAGTTGTAGATTAGATTAACAATATCCATGTCCACAGCCAAATTTTGGGAAACATCCTTGAGTCTGACGTATTTATAAAATTCCGCCTCAATTTGTTGCAGCCTAAAAACATTTTTTATAAAGTAAGTCGAATTAGTTACGATCAACAATCATATATCGACAGTCGCTGAGATTCCTACGGACAGGGATAGGAATTATTATTACTTTTCTGCTCGTGCTTGATTCCTCTCCTCTGCAGTCATTGCTCGAGCCTTCTTCTTCTCTCCATCTTCCTCGGACCCTGAATTGGCTGATTTGTCCTTCTTCGTATTTACACTATGCTTTTCGCAGTATGACTGCAAACAAAATTAACATTACTCAACATCCTAACGCACACGGATACAAAATTCACCTCAAATAATCTTGACTGTCATTGGTCAAAAGAACTGAAGGACTCACTCTTAATTTGATGCCGTCTTCAGCATTTTCGTCCACTATAATGGGTTTCATTTCCAATCCATTCTTAAATGCGCAAGTTACATGGTATGCTGTTTTGCACGTTTTCACAGAACACTGAATACAAGCACCAACTTTTTCTTTGCACAGGACACATCCTAAGGACCACCTGCTCGTCTGTGAAAAGGAAATTAAAATTACAACGTTAAATTTCAATAGCAACGCTCCTGAAATTCCAACGAATACTATCTGAATGCTACATACAGGTTATAATCATGAGCATGAGCATCTACTTACTGGTATAGATGATATTTTGGTAATAGGTTCCATCTTTTCCACTGAGCCTATACTGACTTCAGGTATCCAGATGGCACAGGCAACGTGGGCCCACTTGTGACCTGACCTGGTCGCCTTCATGGCTCCACCAATGTTCGGGCACAAAACACAGGATGGCCTAATACCGAGAGCTAAAAACAAAATTGTCACTTAGTTTACACCCTGGTTCCTTCAACAATTTCGTGAAATTTTACAATAATTTCACTCCATAAAGTAACTTACTGCAAGTTCGACACAACCAAGATCCGGAGGGAATGGTGGTTATTCCGTAACACGCTTGATGAACGCAAATATTACACGAGTCACAAAAGACCATTTCATTCCCTTCCTCTGACTCAGGCTAAAATTCAAGCATATAGCACAGGAATTAGAAAAACTACGCTGGAAAAAACTCTGGTCAATCTACAACATTCTAACATACACATCGCGATATCGTCAAAAAATAAGTTCACATACCGATCGGCAAACGTCGCAAATCACATTCTCATCATATTCGATGCCCAGTCCCTCCTGACTTTTCAAAATGGTTTGAACTTGTTCCCAGCACTGCAGTTCCAGTTCCTCGATTACTTGTTCCATGAGAAATTCAGAAATGACCGGTAATGTTTGCATTCCCCTGTCCGCATTACAACATCCAAGCCATGCCGCATCCACGTCGTCCAAGTCATAACTACAGACTTTTTCAGCCCTAGCTGCTGTTGATACCAGCTGGTGATAGTCAGGATTAAAAAAGTCATCGTGAGTAACCCGAACGTATTTCTTCTTTGGCCTAAAAATCCAGATAGACAAGAAGATCATCTTAGTTTTACTGTCAATAATTTAACGATCCGTGCAAATAACTGAGACGAATATTCGAGTCCGTACAGTCTGAAGTCATGACTTCGTTCTGCAACTGGTGAGATTACGACTACTTCAGGCTCAGGAAGAGATTCAGGGTTGACAGGAACCTGGACACCCTTTTCCCATTCTTGTTTCCATGGGTCGGTAATTAACCAGTACTCTTCAGGTGTTAATGGTTCGCTGTCAGCCAATTTCATAGCGCTGATAAGATCTTTTCGATACAGCTATAATCATTCAAAAATAAAAAAAACAGCTCATACAAAACTCATTATTCAAGGAACCTGAATCAAAAAAGAGCCAAAACTCCCCCAACCTCCGCGGGTGCTTCAGCGGAGTTTCTATTGTAGATGGAAGACACTTTTAGATCGTTTAAGTGCCTAGGTGTCCACATTCCGCTTAAAGACCCGTTGCCACCTGAGTTGGATCCCGACCGCGTTCCATCTTCATCAGCGTCTGAGCCGCTAGGTCGCCGACGTCGGCGTTTACCTATCCCAAACAACCGCAAAATCCCCCCACAATTACACACAAGACCCTGAGGCATACCATAATCAAAACTACAAATCAATCAAACTTACCTTGGCTCTCCTCTGATCGGCCAGGCTTCTTCACTCGTTGTGACATTGTGATCACTTGACCTTGTTTATTTCATTTTGAGTCCTTAACTGCACAAAAACAAATGAATTAATCCATCACTCCCATCATTCTTCCCTTGAACAAGACGGAACATCAGCAACAGATCACGAATCACCAAAAATGCAACAGTAATTTGACGCATTTTCGAAAAACCCTTCCCCACATTCAGAGCATCCACGAACACTTGACATTACACACATCCTTATTTCCCATCAAATCCAGTCCATATCTCACCATACCCGACCCAGCGGGCATCCCGCTCTCCTCAAATTCACAATCAACTCCAGATTTTCCCCAAAATTTCCCATTTTTTGAGGCTCCTAGCAACTCACAGCATCCTCCGCCGTAATGGGCTATATAGCCAACAACTATCGTACATACATGGGACAGATACGCATAGGCCCACAAATTCCTTCAAAATCATTCCAGTTCACGGGCTAATTCACCACACTGGAGGCATGAAATCCATTGGAAAATTCACCGTTCGTTCGTCCAAATGTAATTTGATCCTCAAAACCCTTGAGAAACCCCTTTAAATCACTTGAAATCATATAAAATACATTTTTCCACAGTTTAATATTTACAGATGGCACCACCGCTGACACCTTCAAACTACATATAATCTCAAATTTTCCCCTTCCTTCCAAAAATCAAAAATTTCACACACATCCCCACCGTGTACCCTTGAGATCTCGACGTCCCCTCATCCCCATCCCTCCAAGCCGGGGTTCCGCCGGAGGTTTAATTTTTAAATTCACTTCCAACCCGATCACTGTACACTATGTAGAGAGTCAATGACGGAATTTAATCAGTAATATATAAACACACACATACACATAGTGAGAGTCCAGCCAAGGAGGGCAAATTTCTGACAGAATTTCCCCCCCTTTCCACCCAATATTTCCCCCCACTTACCGATCACACACAGAAGACATTCCTTTAATATCTTACTTCTCCAAAGCTGACGTCTTCAAAAATATTTTCACTGGAAAAATGCTACATTTTGCTTTTGCACCTTTTCTAGCGACATTTTCAATTTTATCACAAATCTGTTCAACAACGATTCGCTTGGCGCCATCCCTGGGCCTTCGACGAGTACTACGTCCTTACGTCACGTGGCTTCTGTACCAGCCCCTCGTGAGTCCAATGTTGTCACTTGCGACGCCGTCCCTTCGCAACCCCATCCCATCTAACTCCTTACATCTTGTATTAGCCACCGTCAGTCTCTCATACGAGATTACTCTGCCTACAGGCATATGGTCTGTCCGTACCTATTTATGTACCCCTAATATACCAGTGTACAACCTCTACCTCTCACTCATCAAGCCCCCAGAAATTCAAGTATTGTTGCCAAATGCCCCTCTCTCAACAAACTTTGCATTTCACTTTAAGGGGCTATGTTCCCACATGTATGGACATTAAGATTTCAGCCCAAAGGCCCCCCCACCCCGTGCCCCCCCGTCTGCAATGAATTCAAGATTAGCGTACATAAAAGTCTATATATAATATGCGGAGCATATGATCACAGTCGGATCCCCCTACCCCCTCATTGATATCGATACATGTGAGCAGTCCCTATCTCACTATGAGGAATTCAAAATGGGCGAAGTCAAAGTGAATCCGAGGTGCATTTACGTGTAAGTATGTGCACGTATATGTGACGGTGACGGTATAGGAAGGGTGAGAGCGACTGGACTGGACGAGTGGAAGTTTTATATGGGAAGTGGGGCTGTTGCGAGTTGTGTGTTTTTGTTGATGCGTCCGGAGGTATAGCGTGTACTGTAAGAGCGTAAATGGGTGCGTGCTGTGTGGACACTATAACATTGTTCAATGCCATAGGGGTACCCACAAGCACGAGTTTTTGGTGACAGAACTCGATGGTTGACGGTACGAAACTGTTGTTATTTTGAAAATCATGCCCCCCTCCCCTCCCCTGAGGATATATATATGCTATGCGATGTAAATTTTGAACCTCTCCCCATACCCCCTGCATGCTGTGGATTTTTGTGGACGATCCCGTACGATACGACAGAGCATTCTTCCCGCTTCTTTGGAAGGTTTGGTTGTTGTTGGAGTAATATGAAAGTATCATATAATTCTGTGTGCTACAGGAACGAGGCAAGGAGAGGCGCTATTAGACGAATTTTTCGGAATAGGATAGAGGGATAAGAAGGATTGGATATTTTGAGGGGCACGACGAAAGTGGAATAAGACAACTAGTCAGGCTTTGGAAGGTTTTGTAAAAATTTTGAGAATATTTTAAATGTGCACCTTGCAGGATATACGAAATGCAACGGAGGATGTATCGAGTATCGCGGAACAATTTCATAAGCTGTACTACGATAGTATTGATTCTAAGCGACATGTGAGTTTTACAATAATAGCCCTACGCGGTCTAATTTCCTTAGAGATTTCCTCATTAGATTATAAAGTTCTTCCTCGATAATGCTCATGATGATTTTTGTTAGCTCATGACATTGTGGAGATGTGAGAGAGTGTGTAGGATATTGTTGGGTTTGGTTAGTATATGGGTTTGTGTATTTCTAGTTAATGACCCGATTATATATGGAGACTGCCGTTCTTGTATGGAATGGGAATCCTTATCAGAATATGTCAGAGATTCAAAAGTTTTATGAACAACTTCCCACCACCACACATAATGTACTATGTGTCGACTCTCAACTACTATCATGTAATATTATTATAATCCATGTTCAGTTGTTACAAAGTTTTTCAAAGAATTTATTTTTTGGTCATCGGTTCCATCATTGACTTTGTTGCTACGATTTTGAACTAGCCCACGCCGTAGGATCTCAGAAGACTTTGCTCATCCAGACTGCAGGAAAATCGAAGATACACGAAGGAAACGACCGATCTTTCAAACCATTCCAGCAGGCCTTCATCGTCACTGCACAAGGGGATAAGTGGAAAATTGTTTCTGATGTTTACCGGCATCAGGTGCCATTTGATTCGCTGGGACTATCCATCCAGGAACAACAGTTGCAGCAGCTACAGTTTCAGCAAATGCAACAACAACAGCAGCTTCAGCTTCAGCAGCAGCAGCAACAACAACAGCCACAAACCTATTACCCGTCTCAGTTTCCGGACCAGTCCCAACTTCAACAGCAACAAATACAGTTGCAACAACAGCAAGTGTTGCAGCAGCAACAGCAACAACAGTTGCAGCTGCTGCAGCAAATGGGACAACAGCAGCAACTACAGTATCCACAACAACCACCATTTGTGCAAAGCCAATTTAATTTTGCTAGCTAGTGTCATCAGTCAATATCATTATGATTGTATTTATAATGACACACTTCCTTGAATGGAAGTTTGGTTTTGGATCCTCAGTTTTGTTAATTTTGCTGTAAAACACTTTTAAACGAGTCGGAGCAGTGTGTAGGCTATTTCGGAAGGTAGCCCTATTTCGCGCGACGACCGCTCGAATCTGGGATACGTTGATTACCGCTCTGTAAGGTAAAGCGACATCTTGTGGCGTGATCTTCTTCCTATCGCTAAGGAAGTACGTGGGAATTATGATATTTACTTGAACTTTCTCTAAGACACTAGTTCCTCAGATAAATTGTTGCCTTGAACGAATTAAAACTAATAAAAGGAGAGTGAAATGTCAAGTTGGGTGTAAAATTTTTATGGGAAGACGAAGGAGCTGGGAGCGATTGTTTCCAGTGTACGTTCTGGAATGAACAAGTTTCACGGTAACTCCGGAGGTGATATGGGGAGGTCAGAACTGGCTGGAAGTCACGGTGGAGGAAGTTCCTCCGCCTCATCACTGTCATCATCTAACATCATCCCTAGTTCCTACATGGAAGAACAACGTATCACTTTGGTCGTTGATAACACCCGATTCGTGGTTGACCCCTCTGTTTTCACTCAATACCCGAACACAATGCTTGGCAGGTACTGTTGAATGCTCTGTTCAATAGTAGGTAGAGGTTCTCCCTTGATCTGGGTGTCTTTTGATGTCCCTTCCAAGTATTCGCACTTACGTGGAGGGTTAAAATTAGGATAGAAAATTACTTTGTAATGAAAAGAAATTTATCTCATTATGTAACCTCAGCTGTTTATAGACCGAAAGGTTGTCATTGAAGTAAATAAGAATTAATGACGGCATGAAATTAAGCTTTACTAGTTAGTTGCGGAATTGGAAGTTAATGATGGGTTTTTGCATGTTTTCAAACTAGTTTCTGTCATGGGGTTCTAATATAGGAGGGTATGGGCATTGTGCAGTACTTCATGCTTGTGACAAACAACTTGTCGAAGGTATTGATGGAGTCTGAAGATGGGGTCATTTCACTGTCTTTTCAGAATGTTCAGCTCAGGCATTGACTTCGTACATCCTAATGAACGGGGAGAGTACATCGTCGCCGATGGTCTTTCAGCTACCGTATTTCGAGCCATTCTCGAGTATTACCGGAGTGGAATTATCCGCTGTCCGCCTACTGTCAGTGTTCAAGAGCTCCGTGAAGCTTGTGATTACCTTCTTATCCCTTTTGATGCGAGTACCATCAAATGCCAAAACCTCAGTAAGCTATTGTCTGTTTATTTTTACTAGAGAAAATTTTAAAGCTGCGAATCAAGCAAGCATACTAATGGTAATCTGAATTATCAGTGAAGTTAGATTAAGTTTGAAGATACTTCGAAAGGTGTGAAAAACTATCTTGGTTGACGACGTAGAATGTTCCTACTATTTTAGTTTCCGTTTTGATATTCGCAGCTGTGTGAAATTGAGAACTTGGAGCTTAACTACAACTTTATTTCAATTGTAGGAGGCCTACTGCATGAGCTTTCAAACGAAGGGGCTCGACATCAGTTCGAAGGATTTCTGGAGAAGCTTATTCTGCCATTGATGGTGAATTCTGCGGAGCGGGGTGACCGTGAATGTCACATTGTGGTTCTAATGGACGACGATACAGTGGAATGGGAGGAGGAGTATCCACCGCAAATGGGAGAAGAACATTCTCAGAGTATGTTTAGTATTGTACGAATCATTTTGAAGTGTTTGACACTATTGGTTCAGTGTACAGATGAGCAAAGGATTTTTTTTCTTTCCACAGCCGTAAACAGCACCGCTCTTTACCGATTTTTTAAGTATATTGAGAACCGGGACGTGGCCAAGCAGGTTCTAAAGGAAAGGGGCCTGAAAAAAATTCGACTGGGGATAGAGGGTTACCCCACCAACAAGGAGAAGGTATAGATATCATTTCAATGAGCTAGTGTTCATAAATATACCGGAACATACGTCAGGTGAGTATTCAGGTGACTAAATGTTTTCTGGGATGCTGCAGATCAAGAAAAGAGGTGGGCGAACAGAGGTGATATACAATTATGTCCAAAGGCCTTTTATCAGAATGAGTTGGGAAAAGGAGGAGGCAAAGAGTCGCCATGTTGACTTTCAGGTAACGTAATATGATTTTGGTTCTCGTGATTGACTCGGCGCAAGAACTAATTTCAATTTGTGCCTTCCGCAGTGTGTGAAATCGAAATCAGTGACGAACTTGGCCGAAGGAGCTGAAGGTGTAATAGAGCAACCGTTAGGACCGATGTCGATAGAGGTCCACCCTCTTCTTGATGGGGTCGCGCACATAAATATGAACGCGGATGTTGGGATCCAGGGAAATTTAGGAGGTGGAGGAGGTGTAGCAGCAGGAGGGCATGATCAATCCCCGGGCCTAATTAGAGCTCAGGGTGTTAATATAAATCATAATTTTTCGGGGTCACCGTAATGGTCACGCAGGGGCCATTCTTGGCTCAAGTGGTCGCTTCCCTCCTGTTGCAGACGACACAATCTACTGAAATCCTCGTAATGTTGCTACAATTAATATAAATCGTTTTTAATATTCCGGAATGGCACAAGATTCTTTGCTGTGAATGAATACAAGTTTGTTTACAGCTACCCAGTGGTGCATTCTTGTATACGTATGTATTGCTTGTCTGAAAATCTTCCTACTGGATTTACTGTTATCAAAAATTTCCTGGCTTTATTTATGTACTTTCGTGTCCTTGCATAGTCTTAAGCGTATACTGTTATCAATTTGACAGTTCTTATTTCATATATGTAGAGATTTCTCCATCTTCTGCACTGTTTTGTATTCTAAGTATGACATCTTTATAGTGTGTGTTACTACTTACGGAACGTTAGTGATGGATAACTGTGGGGGAGCGGTTTAGGAATCTGTTAGAATTTTTATATTTAAAATACAATAAAAGAGTTTTAATGTTGGAGACCCAACGCCTTGGTACCGAGTTAGGTTATGAAATAAGCTGTGGTTCGGTCACTGAGCTAGCGTATAATTGTTACCGCAAAGAAACGTGTTGTTGCTTGCATGTCGTGCAGCGCATTTAGCGGGATCTTTGGAGAGCTGTTGAGATTGTTTCTCTGGAACTGTTTGTAGGATGGAAAAAGAATCACAATGTTACACAGAGGAAAAGTATGCGATTGTGTCTGTTACATTATTTTATATTTGTACGACATTCGCGTGAAATGACATTATACGCAGCCGTGAAGAGTCCGGCGTAGCGATAATCATCACGAAGTACTGCGGCTGAAAATTTGCTAGATTATAGCCAGAAATTTAAGGATGGGTATGAAATTAAGGTGTTACTTTAACTATTCTTTGTATACCCGCGCTGTAACCCTAACACTTTGCATGTGTTGGTAGGTAGTCGTGTTTACAATTTCGTAAATTTGCCTTAATTGGTTCTCGTTTGAGTAATATATATTGAAGACAGTTTTCATATAGGAATATATTACGATTCCCGTTAAAGAATTCTTAATAGTCCTTTAATTACTACTATTGGGTGGAGCGCAGAGACTTTCTGAACTCCAGGGCAGTCTATTGGATGCGAAGGTGAGAATTTATTTCTATCGCGTCAAAGTTTTTCCTCTGCAAGTTGAGCGATTTGCTAGAGTTCACGCCGTCAGTTCTTACAAAGCCTTAAAATTTGTGCTGTAACGTAATCTGATCTTTTACGCTCTTGAATGTTCTGGCAAAAAAGTTTCAATGGCCACACGGTCAAGTTGTTCATTCCGTCGTTTCATCATGTAAGCGGACACCATAGTCGAAAAAGTACTACAAGTAAAGGAAATGTACTGTTTTTAACCTGAGTTTCTCGCATTACATTTTACTACACTAGTATTCCTATCCTCAGTAATTTGTCAGCGCTTACAGTCTGTACTGCAGAGTAAGTGTATCCCAATTTTGCACATCACATGCCGCCACAGAATGAAGTCGACTGGAAAAATAAATCTGTGTATAATCGAGTGCGAGGTTTATTATTGCGGTAGGAATTTTATACCGTATAGTTGTTAATATATTGTATTGTGATTGTAAAGGCATGTGGAAACGCAAGTTAGCATACAAGCCCACAAATAAAATCAATCACCGCAAATCAAATGGTTTCACACGTGATCGCTTGCATGATTTCTTGTTGTCCCACCATTTTCAGTGGTAATATCAGAGAAAGTTGTTTGCCAATGTGGTAGTATGAGCACCAGCTTACTTCAACTTGCCCGGCGTATGATGAGAAGCCAAAAAGGAGAAACCTTATTACAGTCGCTATTATTTGCTCTCAACAGAACTTATAGCAATGAAAGAAGCCTTCCTTTCCCCGTTATCATTTGTGATGAATAAAACGAAAAATGAATTAACACGTGGATTTAAGCGCAAGTGCAGAGTTCGGTTGAAGACGTATTTACGACGACAGATGACCTCTGCGTCGTTGCATAATACGTGAACGTTTCTCTTGAAAGATATCTTGAGTATTTAAAACTTTGTATGGTACCATACTTGGTTTTCTCGGTGCAGCAGTTCCTGAGATATTTGGATTCGCATCGTAGCTGTATCTTCTGTCTTATCATTTCATACGACTAACAAGGGGACATTGTCAGTGCCCGCGGCGCACAGCACCGACACCCTTATGCAGCACAGAGCTTATCCATAAAGATTACCTCTTGCAAAGCAGTAGGTGCGGAAACTCAAGTTTAACCTAACCCAGAGGGGCACAAAGATTTGGGGTCAAACTATGCAAATATGGGGGGATACGTGCAAATTGAAAGATCCCATGTTAAATCCCATAAGGATTTTCCAGTTTTGGATTTCGAGTGATTTTTGAAAATATGCTCACAAATGGCTCCACCGCTGCTGTATTTGGGTGTTATCCACTTCGAGAGTTAACAAAACCAATGCTATCCATTTTCTGAAAATTTCACCGCCTTGTAATAAAAAATTTCGAAGCAAATTTTCGCCCCATGACTCACCAGGTGCACTAATGGGAACTCACTCAAAATCCAAAACTGTAAAATCCCTTGCAACTATCGACCTCAGACTTTGTGACCCTCCAGAAGGGTCAAATATGAGTTTCCTGAGTGTACGCACCTACCGCTTTCAGAGAGATAATCGTAATGGGAGAGCTGCGTGCTGCATAGGGTGTCGGGGCTGTGCGCCGCGGACACCTGAAAGCGTTCCCTTGTAAGTTTGAGATAGGTTAGGCCAGAATTTTCAGTACTTTTCTGAACTGAAATAAGTTCATTCGCACTAATTATGAGTTTGGGGGTAACAAAGCTTCTGCTCTTGCCACACAGAAGTAGTTAAGATCCCAATTCCGAACGCACAATAAAATGTGCGTTCGTTGAGGGTTGGTGCAGCGGAGTTGGCTATTTGACTGTTTGGTCCACGTGGTTTACTTTGTGAACTTGAGGTAGTACCGTTTGAGCTCTGGTGTCGGTATGTAATGGGCGAACTGGTGCATCGGGTGTTGGATTGGGTGTGTCCAAAGTCCCCGCTGGAGGTATATTTGTCACTGGGTTGGTGCTTGTGGACTCATTTGGCGTAGCGGGGTTGTCAGTCACCTGGACAAGCACGAACTACCAGTATATATACTTCTGATTTGGGGCCTCCTGAAGTTCCCCACACAGTGCTCAACTATCTAATGGCTTCCCTGGAGTGTGTTAGCCATACACAGTAAAGGCGCTCATTTCGGACTTCAGGTAGGGCGAAGAGCGATGCATCAGACCTGAACCGGTAGTGTAAAACCTATCTAACGCACCATTGCATGTATCTATGTGTCACCTGGTGTAGGAGTAATGGAGTGTTCCGCAAATGATAATGTTTAAACATCACGTAATTTTTACTATATCTCAGGAACCGCTGCACCGAGAAAATAGAGCATGGTACCAAAAAAAGTCTTGAAGACACAGATATCGATTGATACTAAACTCATTGATCTACCATCAGGCGTCTAGGTTCCAGAGCTAGGAGTGGGTGAAAGCGTGAAAGTGAATAAGTTCGAACCTTCTAGCAGGCAACCAGAGCTGAACTCTGATTCTGAATGTTATTTGTAATGATACTTGAAGTTTTAGTTATTATGATATGAAAGTGAAAGTAATATGTTGTCCCTCCGCAGGTTTAGTCCATTCATACTGGTTTACTTTTACTCTAACTGAAGTTGCCCTGGTTCAGGTCAGGTATTTATTCGAAAACCTGTCCTTGTTTATGGCAGATATTGCGTTGTTCGGGTAATAATTCTGGTTCATAGGAAACAAAGCTCGAGCTGGAGAGAAGAGTAAGTATTTGGGATCAGTTAAATAGGATATTTGTGTAATCTTGGTAATGAATGAATGTCTGTACAGTATGCAATATAAAATATAACATGTAACAGTAGTATATACTCCATCGGGTCTCAGATGACCCCATTTAATCTTTAGTTCTGCCAAAGAGAACTAAGTGATGTCATTTTCAGATGCATTTCAGTTTGAAGAGATTCAATTGGACTTACAAATTGAAAATTTCTGGTTACATTGGATTTGGGTACTTCCCACATTTCACATATCCTTCAACCAGAGCTTCGCTTTGGATAGACTGAGTAAATAAAAATTCCTGAGCTCTTTGCTCCAAAGTGTAATTGTGGTACTGTATGTGAAATATGAGTTGAGGTACTGGGATGGCCTGTGCCAAGCTACGTCAGTTCACATAGGAAAACACATGTGAGTCTAACTTTAAGGAATAAACGAATAAAATCCTATTTTTGCTCATCCAGTTCCACACAGACACCATGCAGCGGCAAGTGCAGGTGATGCGCTCGCTCCAGTGTGTAAGATGTACAGGTTCAGTTTGCGATTGTTTTAATTGCTTTGTGCAGTTTAGTCTGACGTAATGGCCCGGTAGAAGTTCTAACCTCGGAGATAACCTAAGATCTCCGAATTCGGAATGAATCTGTTGCAGATCACGTCCACCATTCAATGAATTTGAGAAAATGGTTATTGGAATTAAAAGGAATTGAATTGTGCTTGGGAAACCACTTATTTCCAACAATCATAGGGTTTTTTCATACCCGAGGATAGCAATGCCGTAAGTCAATAACTCATAATTGTGTTGTGCACTCTGGCTATAAGGGGCTATAAGACCTCCAAGGATTCTGACGCACTTTCCTCCGCTGTGTTATATGATCAACTTTGGACCTAAGTTTCAGCGAAAAAACTCACCTTGATACAACAAGGACAAGAGCCACAACCACTACAAATACCCTACCTGAGCTTTTCAAGGTGTAGTAGCCGGTAAACAGCAGTATATTGTTATGGTGGCGTGGCTATATATAAACTTGTATGGCATTGAATGCTTAACTGAAGAAGTCCAAAAGTTTTTTTTAGAGTTATCCATTTTTTGGTTGAATTCGTTCACGTTCACGCATTTTATGTTAACGCATTTACTCTGATCTTATGTAGGTATACTGTGCAACATGCAAGTGCTTTTGGCCCACGATGACTTGCAAACGCTGAATGAATCCAGCGGTATTAACAATTGCTAAGCATGTAATATAAAAACTTCTGTCACTCGCTGGCGTGATGGATAAGTAAAGCTGACGAGCAGTACAAAGTCTAAAATCCGAAAGTTACTCCCGAGCATTTGCTTGAATTACTCATACTGGCTAGTACATCATGTAATCCAAACATCTAGTGTCATTAGTGATGGGTAAACCGACTTGGGTGTCCAATGTGCGCTAATTATTTGCGATGGCACTCGAAACCATTGGTAGAGTGGCGTAATGATAGCCCATGAGCGCGAGTGCCATGAGATTTCTTCATGACTTCATGAACAATTCTACATAGCCAACCTTCGCCCACGTTCTCCCACATGCACTGAAAAATTGTTGGCTCTTGGGTCTCGCCGCTCAGTAACAGTTCAGTCGGCTGTGAATCTGTGAGTTGGTCGTAGTGTGCTGTGCTGGGAATCATCGTGCCATAAGTTACGGCCTGACCATGGCATCCGGAAAATCACTAGCCATATATTACGCCAAATACGTGGCTGTGTCAGGACTAATATACGCTGTTGGTCTATTCTATGCTTTTCTCGCCGTTGTACATAACCTTGTGCAGCGGTTCCGTGTGGGTCCAAGCTACTTGGAAGTGAAGGAGCGGAGCCTACCACCGGCTTGTTTGCAAGACTCGGCCTACGGGCGTCATGCATACCTAACTGTGAAAGTAGGTTTAGGTTTGACGGTGTAAGTCGGAATCGGTTTTCTTGCATGAATGCTGATTTCTAATCTATTTTTTGTAGAATGTCAAGCTCCATTATGTGGAAAATGGAGACCGTTCGAAGCCACTCATGCTGTTCCTGCATGGGTTTCCCGAGTTTTGGTTCTCTTGGCGCTTCCAGCTGAAACATTTTGCAGCCACTCATTGGTACGTTGGATTGGAATTAATAGCATGAAATTGCTAGAAATTCTATTTCGTACGTTTGCCATGAGTTTCTTGTTTTCTCCAGGGTTGTTGCCGTTGACTTACGGGGCTATGGAGACTCGGAAAAGCCAAAGAAGGTTTCGGATTATGCAGTGCCAGTATTGATGAAGGACGTTGTTGAAGTTGTTCACGCTTTGAAACGAAACAAGTGCACTCTGGTGGCTCATGATTGGGGCGGCGTTATTGGCTGGAATGTGGCAGCTTTCTATCCGGATGTTGTTGAGAAACTCATCATAATGAATTCTCCCCATCCAACTGCATTTCGCCAAAAGCTCAAGAGTTCAATCGGTCAGTTTTTGAAGTCCTGGTAAGAAATCCGTAGCTGAACTGTATGTGAATTAATGCAACTATGTAATTTATTTGGTTCTTTAGTGGTTTGATTTTTACATGCACAGGTATATATTTTTGTTTCAACTTCCTTACATTCCTGAATGGAATCTGAACATGAATGATCTTCAGATCTTTGAACGTTGCTTTAAAGATAAAGATGGTAAACTTAATATTACCCAAGAAGAGTTAGAGGGTTTCAAATACACGTTCTCAAAAAAAGGTAACTAATATAACTGAAAGGTAATATTAACATGAATCTATGTCGGCTTCCCTGGTTTTAATTATGCGCATGTTGTTGTGCAGGTTCATGGACACCGCCAGTTAACTATTACCGTCAGAACTTTTCAGCGACATCACTTATGGGAGACACCCCAGCTGTCCCGCGAATTAAAGTCCCCACTCTGATTATATGGGGGGAAGATGACTTAGCACTGAGCACGGATCTATGCGAGTTAGCTCGCGCACACGTTGAAAAATTAACCATAGAATACATTCCGGGGGGAAACCACTTTGTTCAGCAGCACGTTCCTGAGAAAGTGAATCGAATTATGTCCGGATTCTTGGACTGAATGTACCATAAAACTCTTAGATTGTGATCACATTTTAGTACCTCAGTGGGGTTTTTATTTCGAAGAATGCTCTATGAATCCTCATTTGGAGGGAGTGCTGATAAAGGCCATATATTCTCGGTGCACGTGTTAAATGGTTCTGACTTCATCTATTTCTCGTTTAACAGAATGTCCCTTGTGCCGAATAGATTCAATAGATAAGATATGAGCATTCGCCCTGGCTTACTTTGGACACACCTTTGTCCTTCAAATTTGTTGATATAACGCCTAGTCGTGACCTATTATGCTCTGTCCGTCGTCTGTTGTCTATCCGAAGGCACGATAACTTTTGAACCGTTTAACCTGTCGAGTTCTGTCTTCACAGGAAAATAAAGTAAGAAAAAGTAGAAATCAAATTCGTACATGGGCCAAATCTAACAGCAGTAACGAGGTCAAAGTTCGGTTTGAAATTGGTCCTTTACTTCATACATGAGCAGGATTACATATTACATCAGCCGCCGTAGCTGAGTATGTGGATCTTCGTACTACGGTAAGAGGAAACAGGCTCGAATCCCGGGACAGTCATTAATATCATCGATTTTTACGGGATTGACGGCCTGATTACTTATAATTATAATTGAAAGCCCTAAAGGTACTAGACTACTTCCTAATTGTCTTACTTAAATTTATTGCGCATACAATGGAGGGGGTGGGGGATCTGAAATCCAGCAATTCCTCGTGTGATGCCCATTGATGACGAGTGCGGAGGGGGGTTCGCGGGAATAAATATGTTCGCAATATATGGACAGTATGAATTATCGTCTGTTCCCCTAAAGCTACATGACTACATCCTAATTGTCTTATTAGTTAGGTCCATTACATATGAACATCCACGTTTTCCATGAAGTGATGTAGTCTGCAAAACTTAGTGAGTAAAAGGGGTTGGAATGCATGAAAAATCGAGAAAAACTATTTAAAAATAATCATTTTGTTCTCACAGTGTCTAAAATTCGTACTTTAATATAAAAAACTGCTAACCAGAGTACCGCTGCATTCCAAAAAAATTTCCACCAAATCATATGAACTTCGGCCAGGGCACTTTCTAAATCCTACCGCAAAGGTGAAATAACGCTTAACACGGAACGTTATAGACCATATTGACTGTAGCAGCAGTGCATTTTGTATGCTTTGAGATAATTAAAAGACAGTACTTGCGTCAGCCATCGTTCATGGTCGTGTGCGGGGAAGTGGTGACACTTAAAAGTGGTACCAGCAGTGGCGTCGGAAGTGAAGCCACCGGGTACATGACCCATGACCCCCCCTTGAATTTTAAATTTCTTGAAGCAATGTTATTGACCCCCCCCCCGGGACTGTGGGNNATTTTTAAATTTTTGTAGGAATGTTTTTGTCCCCCCCCCCCTTCAATTTGGGCCAAGTGCAGTGAATAGTTTACCCGAAATTAAATTTTCACATTGAATATGCAGAATAAAAATTCCGCGCAGCATTAAACTGCCCCGCCCCCACATCCAAGCTGCTTTCATCGTCATTTTTCGAATTTTTCTGGCTGGTGAGTTTTGTTCAAGTTTCGCACTCGCATAGCTACAGGTACTGCTGTAGTTCAATTTTTCACAAAATAAAAGCCCGCATATTTATGTCTCAAAAAATTGCTGCGATATTTTTGTGTGCTAGTTTTCGTAGAGATTGCCTTTGACATGCCTACATGCGTATATACCTGGGTTTGCGGATCTTCTGAAAATTCTAAAAAATTCTAACAGTTGGCGCTGGCGCTTTTCCTGCGGGTAGACCATGAATTTCCAGTTCGGAGCAAATATATAGTACGTTTTTCCGAACACATTTTTTAATTGGCGTCACACAAAACATTTCTGATTTTGAAAATTTGTGATTCAAAAAATTTTTTTCCAACACTACTGGGTATCCCGAACACTTTTGACTCACACTCTCCACGATTGTAGACGTTAGGAATGCAAGCTTATGCTTAAAAACATAAGCTGAATTGCTGATTTCTGATCAATCATTGGTAAACAAACTCACCTGTTTTGAGAGTTAGTGGAATGTGGTTGGTAGGAGGTACCCAGACTTGAAAAAAACATGATTTCTCATGTTTACCTCCCCATGATCCGAAGCAGCTGATCTGTAGTTCCATGTGCAAGGCGATTTTTCCAGAAGAACCTGGCAAAAAAAGGTTTTTACAATGCTAAGGTTTACAGCAAAAGCTTTGTAAAAACATGTCGTCAGGTCAAGTAACCACCAGCTGTACATCAATTGTGTTGTAGTCAACGGCTTATATCAACATTTAATCATTCCAGACAACAAGGGAATCAGGAATCAACTCTATAGAAAATTAAAGCATCTATACTTTAGTTCTATAGGGATATGCGGGAGCATAGCAAGATGGAAAAGTTTATGCATCATGGTGTTTCAACATTCATAACTTTATTCATTAAAAGATTGAGTTTTTTCATTGTTCAAAATTCAGGATCGGACCTATATTCATTTTTTTATTCGTAATTCAGGATTGGATCAGTTATATTTTTTACTCTTATTCAAAATTCACAATTGAACCAGGTTTATTCTTTCTGAAAATTTCACGGCGTTCTGAGGCAAAAACTGTGGTGACAGATTTTGGTCCCATCCGGCACTATGCGTGTTAATGAGAACTCACTCGAAATTCAAGAGTGGTAAATCCTTATGGGATTTAACATGGGATTTTTCAGTTAGCACGTACTCCCCACTTCCAACTATTGACTTCAAACTTTGTGACCCTCTAGCCGGGCCAAATCTGAGTGAGTTTCTGCACCTACTTCTTTGACAGAGGAAAAGCTCTGCGGTCCATATGTCGCTGGCGCTGTGCGCCACTTACATGTGGAAAATGATCCTCGTTAGTCACTAGCTCTCAGGCATGACAGACCCACCAATCAGACTTCCCTAACCTCTAATCCCATCCCGAACCCAAATTTGCAACTTCCTAAGAGTCCGCTCCGTTGGTACCCAAACGCTTCTTATATCCGAGTTGTAGCAACGGGCAGAGTCGGGTTTATTGGGAAAACCGAAACCTCGGTGCTATAAAACTACGGATACCAGTGAAGTCTGTTGCGCCGTTCGTGTAGCGACTTCCACGCCCCCGACCTTAGAATGTTACAGTCTCTTCACTGTACCGCATCGGCCATTATGTGTAAGTAGATGCAGAAGTCGACAATGGCAATAATCTCAACCTCAACCGAGAGTGGTTGTGTAAGTGTCAAAGTGTAACATCAATTCTGGATTTCGGGGCTTCGGGCTGGGAGTTGGGATTGGGATGTTATTCTATATCAAACGAAGAATCTATAGTTCATAATTTTCAAGTACTGATGAAGTTGACGCTTTTATTAGTTTGTTTATCATTGACCCCGTAGTAATGGTACAGGTTTACTGGTATGGCAGGATGACCTCTTTTCACAAGAATCTTGCTCAAGTAGTCTATTCCGTCGTTGATTCGCTCTCGGACCCAGTCCTCCATCTTCAGAACCGGCTTTAGGTGTTTTCTTCTATGAAAATGACCGTCCATGTGTTTCTGATTCAAACCACCCAAAACCATTTCATAGTTAATATTCATAACACATGATCTGAAAAAGGACTGGAGGAAAAATCTCTTTACTCGGAAGCACGGATGTTTCAGGTAAACACACGGTACGTTGAGGAATTCGCAAATTCTTTGCATCTCCCGCTCAGCGTCCAGCAGGAGATTCTCATAATGAACAACTAGAAGTTTGGCTGGTGACTCAAGCCAACTTTTCGCTAGTGAAATCCATGAATACGTCTGCCCCATCACGTACGTTTGCCACTCTGAAAAAGTGGAGTTTATCTCTGAGACTTTGTGGACATACGAAACGAATTCATTTAGGTTAATGATGATTTTAATCCCTATACTGTTATGTTTAAAAGTGGACGGTGAGGCACTCCCAAGATGACCAGCCTCCAGGAACTGAACAAATGACACTATGGCCTCGTACGGCTCCCGAAGAAGCAAAATACCCTTGGAGAAAACAAACTCTGGTGAGTATTTGAAATGTAGCTTCTGTACAACGGTTGAACCAGCATACCATGGTTCCTTCTCTCCATAGAATCCTGAAGCAAACATTACAGACTTAGTTAACTCCACTCGTTCATTATGTACAACAAAATCAAACGCTGGTAGCGGGGTCATGCGCCAGCTATGAACAACCGGAAAATTTCCAACCTCTTCCGTAGAGCTCTTCATCGAAATAAACACTTCCAGTGAAAATGCCTGTTGAAAATTCGATGAGATGGCGTAGCCACGTGTTTCCACTTCCTGGATAGGAAGCTAAAGCAACTAGTTCGAAAGTATTCCGCTGAAATAAACTGAAATTATAGATTCTTAGTGGTACAGAATTTACACAATTGAATTTTAACCTACGACTTTAATCATAACACAACATAATTATCACCTGATGCTGAAGTTACTACAATCAGAATCATCGAAGTAGGGTTGCCTGGAAAGGACAATTTTAAAGCGGCTCGGTTGGGTCGGATTTTCTGTTTTCTCTGGAAAAACTGTGCGGCGGAGCATCATCGCGGATGTCTGGGCTCTGTTTCCCCTCAATTCCGACACGTAATTACTTGGACTAGTTAAAATAAGTCCAGTCCCGATTATCAGAGTCAGAAACAGCAAAATTTTGACTCCTAAGTTTAGCCTTCTTTGGGCTAAATGTATCCTGGTACCACCGAACATGTTGCACCAATGGTTGGTATGTCAGCGACAAAACTTTTCCCTGTATAACATTCTTGTATTTTCACACCCACAGTGTCGTGGAAAATTCCGTGATTCAAAATGTTGATTAGCTTACTTCAAATAACTTAAGACTGAAACCTGCCTTTGCGGATTTAGGACGCTGACTTCCGTCCTACTTCATCTACCAAATCTAAAGTTGGCATGGTGAAAACTGTTCTATTTCCCCTCTGTCCACCTCGGGGTCGGTCTTTGAGACTTGTAGCAGTAAGTGTCATTGCCAATGTAACTTTCATGAGCTTTACGTTAACAATGTAAATTATGCAGCCCTCTGGGTAAGACACTGCCGTTCACCTTGCATTAATATAAATATTTTGAAACAGTACGATGAGTGTAATGTAACTTCCGAACTGCTCTGTCAATTCTGATAATAGTATTTTTTGTCGTTACAATTCCTCAAGAGTGTCGAGGTTTTTGACGGAAGACAACTTCGTCAATACAGGTGGTTAATCAAATAGAACTGTAAGCTACTGCACCCATGTGTTCTCAGAATACATGGGTGACGCTTAATCCACATTTGTCACAGACGAGATGAAGTGCAACCAACATTGACAATGGTCGAACCACACCATGAGCAATAGCTGAGCAAGTTGCATATTACCAAACGACATTACACCTTTCCAGTCTACATTAGCATGAGTCTTTAAGGATCAAATTAACACTTTTCCAACAAATAGATTCGACTACATGAAACTTGAAACACATTGCATGGGATTACATATGGAGATGGTTCGTTTGCCGCCTGCCGTAGAGTGCAACAAAGTAACTGAATGGAGGGGATTTCTCCATCCACAAGTTTATTCCTATACTCCCACAGGAAGATTACTCTGCTCGCAGTAGGCAGACGAAGCCCGTACAGTCATCGAACCGCCTCCATGGCCATGCTTCAGGTCAGCCAACTGCATACATACATACATGATAAACCTTCAAGTACACTTTTTACGGTACCACATCCACTCGCTCTTCTGCTCTTCATATTCCCTGTATAGAGCATCGTGTATGCATGCATACAAATACAGACAGATCAGGGCATTGGGGATCTCCTCTCGCCAGTGTAACCCTGCGCCGGCTGCATTCACAATCACAACATTAATGGTTTTTCCGTTTTCGCCGTTCAGGCAGGCGTTGTGTGCATGTGACGCGGCAATACCTAATTTACATCCCGTCGTTATGTCCGCTTGACGTTGAAATGTTGCTGCAATGATAGCTGCTCAAGCGGGAATCATTCCAATTTGTTCATCTTCAACCGTAGTTACCGTAGCGTCAAAGATTTCCTCATGATGGACTGGTTTTTGTTTGTTTCAAAAAGCTTCATAGATTATCGCAATCCAAAGCATGCTTCCTCAAATTTGGGGTCAGGAATATGTCGTTATTCATCTATTCTCTTCCAGTTCCTGCAAGAATTATCGACTCAAATCTGCTCTTGTAGCAAGTCTTATCACAGCTTAAAAGTCTGATGTCAATGAGGGCTTTCAATGGGTCTCATATTCAGATTAAAGTATTATTGTCCGGTCGCCATACTGCTTGAATTTCAGTTCAACGAATGCTATAGATTGCATCATAATCACTGGGTTCAAACTATTTTTTAAATTATCACATTTACCTGTAAACCTCATCAAATCATCATCATTCGAGAATATTTAGAAATACGCACTGCGTGCACAATGCCAGCCACGTGGGAAGCCCGTGAAACTTATTTGGCCACGGTTTTAGCTTTGGCTTTCGGCACTGATCTTGGTCGGACGATTAAATTGGTCTCACAATAATGGTCACTTGGACATGGAACTTATGTCAAAATGGCCGGGATGAGACAGGGCCTTAGAGTAAAGGTAGAGCTCATCCCTAAACATTATGTCTCATGTGGTATGATTGCGTCATTATGGTTCACGGAATGATGCGAGAGTTGTGTCCCCGTGCTACTGAATGTAAACATTGAGAATACTCATATTTCGCTAATTCAGTGAAACGAGTGATATTTGTGGATACTGGGCAGATTGAGCAGACACAGGAAGAGCTAGTACTGGGACTGGGGACTAGAGCTATGTTTCGCATAACTCCCAAAAGCAAATTAAGCTCAATAGGAGGTTAAGGTATACGTAAAGTCAGATCGACTCGGGGTTTATAGGGCATATTTGTCGTACCTAGAATATCCTAACCCTGAAACCTTTCGCCCAACTAACGCCTAGTTTGGAACCAGCATATTTACATTTTAAAAGTCACCGAAGTCATTTCTGGGAACTTTAACACGGGATTTCCCATAGGGATTTTAATGCTGCAAAAGGCCCTTTGGTGTTTTTCAAAAAATTCACTTGATACAAACCAATGTAAAAATGCTGCAGAAATCAATGTTTCTATTCGTTTATGATTAGTGATGAAATACAGACGTGTCGGAATTCCTTTTGCAATCGCTATTTCCTGTCTCCCTTCTCTTACAAATTCTCGAAATACGTTTCTCCTGATTTTCAAAAATTCTAATTTGTACACTAACAGAGTTGCTGCGTTTTGCCTTCTTGACGGCAAAAACCTCATAGCTAACTCGTACTACGTTTATTAATCTGCAGTAGGCAAGTTTTAAGATCGTTGTGGATATCTGTCGAAGTGTGCCCAGTGCTCCTAATGTAAAAATTCAGAATTGGAATTTTGAAAGCAAGACCAGTGTACCAACCAATTCCTAGAATCCATACAACTGACGAGCACCAGCCCTAACGCTACAACTACAGGCAAACTTCGTTTGCCACAGCTTTACATTACACGCTCGTCCACGTCTCATCTCATCAGTTATGGCTACGAGCCGCGTCGCACGGCCCCGGCCTGTTGAATTCAACGCAGTAGACTTGTGCACGCGCAGAGAGTATGTATGCATGTATGTATGCATGCTGCAGGCAGGGGGCTTTAAATCCTACGTATCCGCATCCAGCGAATCGAGCCAGACGAACAAAGCACGAGGGAAGTAACAGGCAGAGGTACCAGCACTCGCTCTGAAGTCGTACTGACTGTGAGGTGACTCGAAAAACCTTAAAGGATTTAAAACTCTTCTGCAACATCCATGGCTACTGTGAGAGAAACGCATAGATATGCATGCACATATATATGTATGTAAAAATATAGTGTTCAGCATGTGCACACATGTGAGAACGGGGTATAATCCTGTAGGGGGGATATCCCCGGCAGATCTCTATAGCTACGGAAATTTTGAGAGTAAAGCTATATATCCAGTTGTATGGTACTGTAGTACTGAAACGTAAACAGACAAAGTGTACTACAACCTGCGGGGAGAGAGAGTGGTGGTGGTGTGTGTATGTGTGTGTGTGTGTGCGTACGGGCGCACTATATGTCTGCCTGTATGTCTTGTTTTGTATGAAGGAGGCGAGGAGGCAGAGCATACGGAAGGGCTGCTGCTCAGAGGTAGTACCGTCGTCATCGTCGTCGTTAAACATCATGAGAAGTCTCCCGTCATAAATTCTGAGAGATAAATGGATCAAGAACTGGGCTTATTAGCAGAAGTTGCCCTTCTCTCAGTTGTGTTTGTTGGAACCGGGGAAATTGAACGAGTGGAATTGAGGGAAGGTGTGGGGCGACCTTTGGAAAAAGTGACGTGCGGGAAAATTCCTTGAAAGTGTGTCCTCTCGTCCACGTCTGCACTCTCACACCAGGCACACATAATAGAACAGTTGCGTCAGCTCCAATGATGTATCATAGGTGAGCGAAGTATACAGAGAAATAGGAGAGGAGAGAGATGACCGAGACGAAAAATCTGGTTGAGAAGTAATTATCGAAGAAGATAGACACACGAGGATAGCGACTGACGACTGAGAGACAAGAAGGGAAGGAGCAAATGACGAACGACACCTGGATTCTCACAATATCTGTGTTAGACTGCGCGAAGTGGGGCAGTTAGCACAGAACTAGGGGAGGAGAAATTGTAAAATAATTCCAAAAGTAGCCTTGTGATCGTTGGTATAGTATAGTACTAGTGACAGTACTGTGGTTCTTTGTACAGTCAGAGTGGGAGAGCCATCGTATTATTGACGGCAACGACGAGGAAAATTATAAGTTAACAGCACATCGACTCGATCGAACATGAAATGACGAGCCTCTTTTGGAAAATGTTGGGACGAGGCGTGTAAAATATAACACTGCGAATGAGTGCGGGGTTTGAGTCATTTCTGAGAGGAGGATCGGAGGAGAATGTGCCTACGTGTGGATATTTGCGGTCCTTTTCATCCAGAACAATTCGTTAATTTTACTTGAGTGCCACATAATAAAGGTGACAGCAGCAAGTGAAGGAAAAGAATGGCGTTGGTGATGCTGAAAAGTACTTAGTACAAGATCATCAACATCATCATCGTCCGCATCACTATCATCATCTGCCGTAGGAAAAGGAGTGGCAGGAAGATCAGGAATCCCCCGAAATTTTAGTTCCACCGAGATTCACAGAAAAAAATAGAGATCAGGAGGATTCTGGAATGTGGCAGTTCAACGGAGCTTTCCATGAATTTCTCCATGATACTTTCTTCGTGGCCAGACCTCTTTGAGTTTCTATCCCACTCCACATCCTTTGTTATCTCATCCTTTGGATTTCCCCTCATTTCATTTTGGTCGTATTTATTTTTTGTTGTTGGAATTATATGATTTGGGGCTTCAAAATTTCCTCAGCATAAATTCCTACGCAATTCTTTTTCGTTCCACGAACGATATTAGTCACTGTCATCATCTGAATGTTTTTGTCACCTTCACCTTTGCCTACCACGGGAAATCATGACCAAGTCCAACTTTGGTGATGGCCACAAGAAGACCTCCAGATCCTCATTATGAGTCCTAACGGTGAGATATGCTCGGTTTATTCAAACCCTCTTTCTTCCACCGATCCGATGTTAGAAACATTTACTTACTTACCTGTTTATCTTTAACCCCGCACGATTACTTCCAAATCACGTCTCGTTTTTTTCACTCTCACATATCTCTCGCCGACAGTATATCGTAAACCCATCGGCGTTTCCCAACTCCTATTTTTAAAGAGGTGCGAAAAAAATTGTACAATCTGTTGATTGTCAAGTATTTCATAAACCTTTTTTCGATGTGACTAAATTTCGTCTGGACTCTTCAACTCTGACGGCTGATAGCTTGTAGAATAGTTTGTTGTCGTAGTAGCAGCAGCAGCACTAGCGCTAGCTGCTTCTTCACTGCTGGTAAACATAAGCAGGTTGTAAATTTGGGGAGGAATTGGAGTTGTAATAGTAGTCTTGTACAATATTAACTCTCAGAGGTCAATTTATGGATACTCCAGGTTGAACGGAAATCCACACACTCGTCATGTGAGTGGCAAGCTTAGCGAGGTGCAAAGGATCGTAAAAAATTCATGTTGTTCGAAAAAAAATTTATTCGGAGTCAATATGTTATTGAGTACGTGTTCTTTTCACCGTTCTGATCACGATCACAATGGTTTTATATGACCATGTGGCAATCCCCCATTGTCTGTAGTATAATTGAGTTCGTTCTGGGGGATCGTATATTACTCACGAAGCAAAGAAAATAGGGCATGTAGAGAGTAGACACTGCCGAACTGGACAGAATTTTTTCCTCATTATTATTTTTACATTCCACATAATTTCAGAATTGGCTATTGGCTTTGGCATGACATCATATTGGGAAAAGGCTTCTGGAATGAGGCACTTATGCAGCCATGGTTACGAGTAGAGGGTTGTGGTTCGAGGTATTTTCATTAATTCTGACGAGGATGAGGGGGCCTCGAAGGGAGGATTTGAAGTCACATATATATGATTTGAGTGTATAATATTGGTTCAAATAGCAAACTCCGAAGGGAAGCATTGTAGCTATTTCTAGTGAGGAACGAACCTAGTGGAAAACTTTCTGATAAAATACTACCCTGAGTCACCTAAAACCATATATAATGATAATAAAATATTGAGCTTATTGTCATTGCTATGGGGTGAAATACAGGGCTCCTTGTTGTAGCCGGAGGAGAGATTCTCCAGATTGATGCTCAGACCATGATCAGGCATAGGTAAGGGTGTACATGGGTTCAGTCATTGTCCTCGGTGGTGCATTTGCTCAGAGTATAACATATAATATATATACATATATATTGCGCCGAGGGAAAATTCATGGTGGTGTAGCCTACAGTGGGACATTAACTATTGTTAGTGCAGTCTGCTGTAATTGCTAATGGAAATCATAATTGGGGGAGTGAAATTCTGTGAACATCTTCCAACTGGGAATCGTCAGTTGCTGGTGGAGTCAAGCCCTTTGTATCTTGCATTTCCCAAACATTATTTAGTGTGTCTGTGTGTGTGCGTGAATAGTTTAGTGCATGGGAGGGACTGGGAGATTTGTGACTGGAAGTGTATCCTCGCTGTCCTTTGTGGTTCATCAAAGTAGGAGGGAAATTGTTCGTGAAGGACTTTTTCAGTTCAAAGTTATCCATTGAGATATTTTGCTCTTGATACGTAATTTGATGTTGATGTATAGGAAAATTGACGTTGTACTTCTTCCTTGCAGGTCCGAAGACCTAGAAACGAGTTGTTGGTCTGTGTGAGTAGTACCTGTGGAATCCCTATAGTCGACGCTGAAGAAGATCGACGATATCCAGATTACTCATTCGTCCAAACTCCTCATTTACATCTGTCCGGGAGTGTTGAGCTACAGGGATTATTTTGATGCGGATCTATACGGAAAAGGTTTTTTAAAAAAATAAGAATTTATGTTTTCTGAACATTCTCATTGAGTTATATGTGTAACTATGGCGGAAAATCGATGCTCACATGATATTGTTATACTGTCTTTGGATTGCTCCAAAAGTTTTAACTTGTGGCCACCATTGTAGTACGGAATAGTTTTGTATTTTTTTTGTCTGTATCCGCTGGCGGAGCCAGTTGTAAGAGTTTCAAAAAGTCATATTGTTGACTCTCTCGTGAACAAGTATTGTTTGTTGCGTGGGCCAAACTGTAACAATAATGATTATGATGATGATGAAATGCCATTTTAATTACTGGCGGAAAAGTAACCGTGTACCCCGATTCTTTGTTTCTTTTCAATTATCTTGACAGACGGAAAGGGAGAGAATATTATTAATGGAGGTTCAAGGAACGGATGGATAAAGTTTTTTTTACCAAAAAACTATGCAGACTGTGGACTGCGTAAGTGTCGTTGCTGACAGCAGTAGCGGAAGTGGTGGTGGTGGTGGAACTTGTTGGCTAGCTGACTGTGGACAAGGGCGGCGGGTCTTGTGTGATGTTCAAGGCGGGCGGGCAGTTTCCCCACAGCCTCCCCAGGCTCACGTGCCCGTCCGAGCATCCGCGATCAAATTTGTCCACGAACCCACGACGACGTCTAATTATCATCGGTGTGCACGGAAGGTAAGGATATCTATGAGCGAGGGGGGTCATGAGCTTGTCATTCATGACCCCCAACTGACAACTCATTCCTCTCGTAGTCATCATATGACGAGCTGCTCATGTAATTTTGAAAAATACTGCTCATATAAAGGTGCAGTTATATGAGTGAGTTGATTATGATGATGATGATGATGACAGTGAGGATGACGGAGAGTAATTAGAACATTGATTTTGTTGTTTACGATCGTCGATAATGTATCCTGCCAGGGTACTCGGGTGAAAGTACTCCTCAATGTCCTGTTTAATAAGCTCCCAGTTCACTTTTCGAGATTAGAGGGCTCCGGCTGAAATGGTGATGAATACGAGAGAAGAATTAGTACTATTGGACCGACAATTTTGTATTAAAGATTGTGGGAAGGGCGAGAAAGTAATGAGGAGGGCGGGCACTCATTATATTGTCCTCCTTTGTCTTTGTTCAGCGGAAGTGTTTAGAAGCGGACAGCGGGTTGGGGCATGGTGTGGTGGATAGCTTCGGAGGATTGGGTACTAACGGAAACAGCTCTAATACAGTCACCACAACGGCGGTCCAAAGTAAAGTTGCCGTTGGAGGCGGCGGCGGGGGGGATGGGGACTACCAGCTGGTACAGCATGAAGTCCTCTTCTCCATGACATCTCAAACCCACTATGAGGTTCTTGAATTCCTTGGCCGTGGGACCTTCGGGCAGGTATGAATATTTGTAATTATGTCGAATACCGATCTCCATCAGATCTTTGAAGTGTCTAATGCAGTCTGTGTATTATGCGAACAGCACTCTGTGCGGGGATTTTTTATATTCCTGTTCAATTTTGACGTTCGCTATAGTAAAATCAGGCATCCTATTCCTGAGTTCCTCTTCAGTAGGGACTCAGATTATTACGTTTGAGACAGAAGTCATGATACGATGACTACTGCATCCCCTGTGAGGGGAATAGATGAACAGTGCAGTGATAAACAACGTGAATAATTAACTGTAGGTCGTAAAATGTTGGAAGAAGGGGACGAACGAAATCGTCGCAATAAAAATATTGAAAAACCATCCATCGTACGCACGACAAGGGCAAATAGAGGTGAGATGATTCAACATTATGAATGACGAACTATAGGAAATACGTGTGCGTATGTGTGTGTGTGCGTGTGTAATTGTGACGGTTCCTCTCACATCTTTTTCTTTCTCCTGTCGTGCCTCCTGTTACAGGTCAGTATCCTGTCTCGCCTGAGTCAGGAAAATGCAGACGAATTCAATTTTGTCCGGGCGTACGAGTGCTTCCAGCATCGGAACCATACCTGCTTGGTGTTCGAGATGTTGGAACAGAATCTGTACGATTTTCTCAAACAGAACAAGTTCTCTCCCCTGCCGCTCAAGTTCATTCGACCGATTTTACAACAAGTTTTGACCGCTTTGCTAAAACTAAAGGTGAGGGGAAAATGAGTCGACTTGACTCTCTTTGAGATTGGAGGAGGCGGGGGCAAGGGTGAGCGTGGATTTTTGTGACTGGATGACGACTGATTTTTGTTGCAGCAACTTGGACTAATTCATGCGGATTTGAAGCCTGAAAACATTATGCTCGTCGATCCTCAGCGGCAGCCGTACCGAGTCAAGGTCATCGACTTCGGCTCTGCCTCACACGTCTCCAAGGCCGTTTGCAACACGTACCTCCAGTCTCGCTACTATCGGGCTCCAGAAATCATTCTAGGTACAGCGCGTTTAAATATCACGCACTCATAATATTGCCCGCTACATGGGAGTTTGTTGCTCTTGCTTTGGATGTAGTTGCAACTACGATTGGGGAATGAAGTTGAGCTTTGTTGTTACAAGGTTTGCCCTTTTGTGAGGCCATCGATATGTGGTCGTTGGGCTGCGTCATAGCGGAGTTGTTTCTGGGCTGGCCGCTCTATCCTGGATCATCAGAGTACGATCAGATTAGGTACATCAGTCAGACCCAGGGGCTACCGACGGAGCACATGCTTAACTCCGCTTCCAAGACGACGAAATTTTTCTACCGAGATCTTGACAGCACGTATCCTTTCTGGCGCCTGAAGGTAATTATTATGCGGAATACTGATATCCGTCCGAGTTTACAATCGTCTACTGCGGGTTGTATGCGAACAGCACTCTGTGCGGGAATAATTTATATTCCTGTTCAATTTTGACGGTCGCTAAAGTAAGATCAGACGTCCTATTCCTGAGTTCAGATCCAGTAGGGACTCAGATTATTACGTATGATACAGATGCGGTTCACTTCAGGTTCAATGTATTCATGGTGTATTCATGCTGTCTCATGCTGTGGAATTTCCTGTTATATACAGACTCCGGAGGAACACGAAGCTGAAACAGGAATCAAGTCGAAGGAGGCTCGAAAGTACATCTTCAACTGCATCGATGACATTGGACAGGTTAATGTACCCACCGACCTGGAGGGTGGGGAGCTATTGGCGGAAAAGGCGGATCGGAGGGAATTCATTGATCTTCTTAAACGGATGCTAACGATGGATCAAGTGAGTCGCGTTACTTTAACGGTAAATATTTGTCTGTGGTTGTACATATTATCACTTCTTGTTTGTACGAATTCCGAAGGAACGGAGGATAACGCCTGGAGAAGCTTTGAATCATCCATTTGTAACGTTGGCTCATTTAGTTGACTACGCGCATTGTTCTAATGTGAAGTCTAGCGTTCAAATGATGGAAGTAAGTTGACCGATCGTCTGCTTGATCTTCACGTCTATTTTTATTGTCTGCGTACTCAGCTTTCATGAGAATTAATACTTGTACCTGAATTATTTCCTATAGGTTTGCCGAAGAGGTGGTGGGAGTTATACACAGGGTTCGAATCAGGGGCCCACTGCACCGCCTTTGGTGGCAAATCTGGTTCCTACCTCGGGAACCAACGTCACATTGGCATTCCCTCCACTCACGAACCAGGTAAAAGAGCGTGGAAATCCGCAGTTCGACATTGTCTGTAGCAGATATAGGAATGGGAGCGGATAATTTGAAGTTGCTGAACATTTTCGTGGAAAATTTGAATGCCTTGGGCACAGGATGCGTTTTGATAATGAGAAATGAGATTCTGGAATATGGGTCGAAATTGTACGTGTGGGAGTGTAGTGAGTGTTTTGTTGTTTGTGCTTAACAGTATCAGCTCTACGGACGAAGTGGCCCCCGACAGTATACATCCGCTAGAAATGATTTTCCGCCGCAGTTAGTTCCACCATTGCTATGTCCTCCTTACCAGGTATTTGCTTGGGTACATCGTAGCCCAACTCCATCCCTCTCCTGTACTTGTATTTACTTCTAGTAGGTATTGCATACAACACACTGATTTTACTTGCCTCAGTCAGATCCTACTCGTGGCCTAGACAGTCTTGCAGTGAATCATGTGATACTATGAGTGTTCTTTACTCCATTTACATCAAACTCCGTCATTCTCGGAAAATTTTCAGATGCTGACCGCGGATATTATGTTTTTTATGCGTTCTGAAACAGAGAGTAAAACACTTGTTATTAAGGAGAGGCTAATTTTTATTAAAAATTTTTTCAGGGTGTGGGCTCTCTAGGGTCGCCGGCTAAACCAGTGGTGGTGCAGCAGGCCCCTCCGCAACTCCAGCTTCCAGGCCAGCTCCTAACTCAGCAGGTTGGTGCAGTGAATCCGTGAAAGTGCAGTAAACTCCATCTGTGAAATTTGCATCATTGTCTAAATGTCTGTCTGAATCGTAGGTTGCTGCTGCTGCGGCCGCAGCCGCTCAGCAACAGTATGTTCCTGTCTCCATGGTGGACCAGTCGAGTCGGCAGATGCTAGTAACGGTAATTTATTAAATTGCACAATGAATGAGTGAATGACTTCTACGACTTCCTGGTTTCATTGTACACGTGATGAGAATTTTGTTGCATTTTTATCTAAATTACAGACCTCGTGGTCGGGTGGGAGACAGGTAGCGTTGGTGCCATCTTCGTGGCAAGCTGCTGCCGCTGCAGCGGCCCAGCACTCCCACGCTCATCACTCGCATGCCCACTCTTTGCAGCAGCCTTTGATCCCAGACTCAACAGAATGGGGGCGACCGCTTTTGGTGGACTCCTCTGCTCTAATTCCGGTATTTTCAACACTTTAGCTTTGCTGTACACACGGTTAGTTTTTGCGCTTACTTAATGTCCGAACGATCATTTACTGTAGGATCAGCGTCACGTGTTTCCGGTGGAGTTGGCGGACATGTACGATCCTCCAGGGATCGTGGAAGGTCCTTGGAGTAAGAGGAATGGAACTATCAGTTCTGGGAGCTCGGTGTCAAGCATGAAACCATCACAGATGGTCTTGGCTTCTCAGCATCAGCAACATTCGGTCCAGATTCAGCCGCCGCTAGCACATCAAACATCGTCGTACTCCTCCTTGAGCTACAACGGAGGAACCAGTGGTCGCAACAACATGGGCAATTCCATTCCAGCCCATTCCAAAATGCATCAGTATTCAAATGGAAGTCAGTACGTAACTCATTTTGATGGTTTGAAAAAAGTCAACGAAAATGTTACACAGCTGAGTCCTGTGAAGAAGCGAGTGAAGGAGAGCAGTCCGCACAATCACAGCAGTAAGTTTCGGAGAAAATATTCTCCTCATAGTGGTATTATTCCGTATATATGTGCTGTTATGTATATGGTCTAACGTGGATTTACGTGCTGTGCGCAGATAACTGGAACAATAGTCAGCCGGCACACTCTGTGAACCGTCATGGGTCGTACCATCATCAGCCGAAACCAGAAGTGAGCAACATCGTGTACCACAATGGGAGCATCAACAACGGTAACAACGCCAACAACAATAACAACAACAGCAGTTCATCGAGCAATGTGAGGCAACCGACTATCACGATCACGGATACTCCGTCGCCTGCAGTCTCTGTCATAACAATTTCGGACAGTGACGATGAAACCACGAGGTGAGTAAGATTAAGTTAGATTCTTGGGAATGTGATGGTTGAGTGTTTAATTAATTCACAGTGTCTCCAATTGCAGCAGCTGCAGGGATAGAACTTGCAGCGCATGCATCAACTCCAAAGTGACACAGTGCTCCTTGGGATCAAACTGTCCATCTGTGCTGGCTATAACTCCGCAGGAGGATCCCATTTTCAGAAGGTAGATGCCAAGTCCATTAAAGTCGCAGAGGAGCTGATGTATTTGAATTGACACAATTTGACTGGTTCTGTTGTGTTGTTGAGTAGCAATCGTTCCACACCGCGGAGCTCCAATTCTGGGCGGCGAAGAAACATCGTCTCTTGTGTTACCGTTGGAGACAGCGACGAGGAGCAGAAGACCCCGTTGAAGAACCATGTGATTCAAAATATGGTCCACAGCAATCATCACCATAGTATTGCTAATCAGCATGTGGTATCAAGCACGAACAACTTGAAGAATTCGAGCAATAGCAATGCAAACTTACGGGATGTTAAGCCAGAGATTATCACATCGTATGCAACCCAGAAGAAACGGCTTCTGGCGAAGGCACAGTCCGAGTGCTTAATTGGTATGAAGCAAGAGCCCGGGCTGGACACGAATAGTGTTCATTCAGTGGAAAATTCTCACAAGTACAATGTGAGCGGGAATATCATCAACACCAGTAATAACAGTGGCAACAACAACAGCAACACCAGTAATAGTAATATGAATAACAACAACAACAACAAGAACTATCACAGCAGGTATGTGAGCCTAAAGATAGCACTATTGCTTTAATGGTATCCTGCGTTTTCTTGAGCTCCTAATTTTAACTTATATGCGTAGAGAAAATTACCACCCGGTCCCGGCACACGGGAATCACAGTAATAGCAGTTTGAACATGAATCAGCCGACGAACACCAGTGGTTCCCTGTCGTCGTCGTCCTCAAGCGGTGATTACCTGGTCCATCATCATTCCCAGTTCCCACCACCCGCACATCATCATCATTCTGTGAGGAACGACAATTTAAGAGCGGAGGTCGCTCATGCACAGTTGTTACGTGAAGCCCACACTTTGAAGCCTACGACCGCCTGGGGGCCAGCTTCTGTCCCTCAACATTCGTATCGCCAAGAAATCAGGTTTGGCGAATCATATTTACTGTTTTAATGAAGTTCTGACGCGTAAATATAATGAAGCAAACTTATAAATGTGACAATGGATTGAACAGTGGTTCGAGGCACTTGAGCCCTCAACCTCCAAGACATGTGATCATACCTGCGGGAAGGGGGATATCTCCACATCCTGCACCTCCACCCGCGCCGCCACCAACTCTGTACGCTGCACCCACCCAAGATATTTATCGTCGAACTAATCACGGTAGAGTTAAATTACGCTTGATTCTTGGTCACTCAGAAATAATGTTTCACATTTACCAATTGGTCATCTCAAATTTTCAGGTGGAGGAGGCAATACTGTATACGTTACAAGTGCCCAACCATCCGGCCAGGCACCGTCAACTTACCAGCTGAGCCCATTCGCCCCGGGGTTAGTTAAAATACTGATTTGAAACTTCTGCAATTGCCCATGTAAAACTAGGAAATGGAGAGCAAGGGTTTTAATTTGGTGGGTTTAATTGGTTTTTAAGCAGAGCGTTACCTCCTCCGGCTCACCACGGCAGTGCCAGATCCGTGCTGGCTGCCGCTGCAGCTGCCGCAGCAGCGGCGCCTCATCAGCATGCTTCTCATCACGCTCACACTCTCCCACCGCCAGCTCACTTGCCGACAGTCTTCAGTACACATCCTCCAATGGCTGCAGCTTATGCGTTCGGCCCACTCAGTCCACCGAAACCGTCGTACCAACCGCTATGGTTTGCAGAGTAGCAGAAGGGCCCCATTGGAAATTTATACGTCACTAGTCTGTGCTTCTGTTGGATCATATTCGTCTTACCCACTAGGTTCAACTGCTTCAGCATCAAAAAGGGGTTATTTTGGAGGAGATCTGTGAATTATTGAGTAACAGTTCAAGTCCATCTTGATGCTGTATTCAGTGCGTTTGAACACGCAGGAGGGGGTGTCTGCTTAACATGTTAGGTGTTTGTGTCTAGCGATTGTTGCAGTGCAAACGTGGTTGCACAATATGTTAAATGATGTCGGCCTTTTTTAGTTTATGAGACATCAGCTGATGATGTGGGGAAGCAGGATACCGGAGTATCTCTATATTGTGTGGAAATCGCTGTCAATTTTAAATGTCTTTTTGATGTGAATATTGCAGATTTCCCGCGATTTTTGCTGCTGTGTAATGCCTAGTTAGCTAGTACCTATAAGTTTATGGTGGCGTCGTCGAATAAGCAAGTTGAGCAGTTCTACATTGATGTCTTTGCCACTCTTCTACAGTTTCATTGAGCTCAGCCAGTTGGCTTTTCACTTTCTACCTTACGTACGTGGAGAAACGGAGTACTGATGTACGATTCATATAGTTGTTGTTGTTAAAGTCCCGCTATCGATTTAGGTCCCTTTAGATATTCCATAATGTAACAGTACCATAAAGTTTAACTTACTACTTGACTAAATGGAGATTTGCTAACCGTTTTGTCCTCCGTTCTCACAGTTTACTGTAATCCTCTGTAGCTTTAATATTTCTCTTAAATCACGAAGTGTTAGAACACTCCGAATTATTCCTTCTGTAAACAGAATTCAAAGTTGCCGACACAAATCGCGGAACCCTAAAATCACTGACTCAGTTATGTTGGAAGCCACCAGTGTATAGTAGTTGATTGTATTTATTATTGTAAGTGTTTAAGTGTTGATTGTAGATAAAGTTTGTCGGGAGGTAGGAATGAATTTCATCGTTTCGTCAAAATTGATCCGTTGGCCAATCCAGACACGGTTGTTAATAATGTTTAAATTCGCATGTACACCCACTGCATGGGCACAAGCTATTTGTAATGCAAAAATTTAAGTGTCCATCCCCCTTGTTTCATCTCCGACTAATCAATCTCAAAAGTCTCACTGTTTCATATGGGACGTTTGTGGGACAAATTTGCTTTGTCCTCTGGTTTCTCGCTATTACTACTATTCTTCAGGGTTAGAATAACAATAGATTGGGATGGATTTGAGTGGGAAAGTTTCATTTTCAGTTGTTAGCGTCCATCAGAGTTAATATCTACATCTGTTCAGCAGAGCCAGGGTGAATGGTCTCTTTTTGAGTACAACAATTTTTATTTCCCGCATAAGTAGAACAGATGAGTCAGTATCGCAAAACTGCACTTAAATTTGTAGTTATTTTTTAAACTGAATTTTTTTCTGGCACGTACCGTTTTTATTGAGCCGGAGTTGACTTAACTCAAAAATAATAGTAATAATAAAAATAATAACTACCGTATTAATAATATTCGTAATAAGCATTACTGTAAATAGCTGGAGAACAAGTTTATCGCTATGTAGAAATTATATATATGTTAACTTCATGGGTTAAAAATTTCATATATTCCGTGCTACCTTCGCCCCATTTTTGGCTGTCTTCATTGGTGACGCACGATATCTTCATATATTGTTTCCTTATATTATTGTAAACTATTATTATACTTCAGTGAATTGCTATATTGGCATGGGAGTTTTTGTTATAGCAGGAATGACGCGGGAAGGCTTGGATTCCAGTTCCGTACCTCCTAAGTTAAACAGTCGCGAGTGATTGTGTTCGTTCTGGAAACGTGAGAACAAATAATGTCATAATTATAAGTTTTCGGTACCTCTCTCTTCGTTTCCACTTAGTTATTATGTGCGCTCGCGTGTTGTATACATGCATTCATAATCGTCAATTCGTGTTGTTAATGTAGCAGAACATATATATGTTTGTGTGTGTGTGTGTGTGTAATAATGAGTTTGCATGTCCCTGTTATATTATGTAATACCGTTCATACTGGAGTAAATTGTTGAATTTCTCCAGTATGGACTTTCCTCGGGTAGAATGTTGTGGATGAAACTTTTATAGACCGTCTATTAGTTTGCCTCCAAAGATGCTCTTGTTTGCAGTCCTTTTGACTGAGACAACTGACAGAATTTCCCAGTCCTTTTCATATGTAATGTTCAAGTAGCTTCCGGGCCATCACGTAATAATAATTAGAATTATGTTCCTGATTACAAATTTGGCATGAAGACCTTGTCTCCGCACTGCGTAGACATCATTCTCTTGGTGCTGTTTTGCTGAACTGTCCTCTAAGTCGGACCCTGTCATTGTATCATTGCCGAATGGGAAATTATTATTGCCATCCCTATTTGTGATCCGTGCTTAGACCGCGTGTTGAAGTAATAGTGATTTCATTACAATCTCTTTGCCGGCTTTTCCCCTCTCAGCCTTTGCCTGATCAAAAGTGAGGGTATGGAGTACAGAGTCGTCTAACTATGGCCCAATTAATCACCTACAGACCCTTCCACTCATATTCGTAGTATGAATGCTATCTTGTCAAATGTTGTGTAACACACAATGAGGATCATAATCTAATGTTCAAATATATCACCCTGCTTAGGAGAGCGAGTGTGTAGTTTTTGCAAAGTTCAACTTTTTTACAGTGTATTTTTAATGTGTGGATCGGATAATTTTTTTTATTGTTACGCATTGTAAAGCCCCCTCCGCAGTAAAAGGGATGTATATTAAAAGATAGAAATTGTGTAGTAAGCTATCATTCTCAAGTTGTATAGCAGCTCGTAGCAACTGCTCAAACAAACTCGGAGAAGTTTGTGAAGTTTTCTCATTCACTATCACCCCTAAACCTAGTTCTCGTCGCTTTGCAAATTTTTTTGGAAAGGGTAAAAGTTTAATGATAACTAATTATTATTGATGCAGGGGATGATATACTGTAACTTCTAACCGTTGTTGTATATGGCAATTAGTTAGTAGGAATTTAAAAAGGTGAAAGTAATCGGAGAAGTTGGAACGGAGCATGTTGGAGAGACTCGAGAAGTGAATGGGAAATATGAGTGTCTCGTACGCGCAAGGAAGTAAAATAGCTATGATGAGTTCGTTTATGGTGGAGAATTTGTGTAAATACCCTGTGAAAAGTTTTGTACAAAAATGGTCACACCTCAAATAATCAGTTATTACAATATGTAGCCTTTGACACTGGACGCCAAAAGGGTGGCTCTGCTAATGATAATTATACTAAAATAGTGTTGTATATTATTGCATCAGGATTGTATAGGAAGGGTAAATTGAACTAATTATTGATGCAGTCAGTGACCTGAAGAGGGAAATCCAGGGTTAGATTTGTTAAGCTCGTATAAATGTATATGTACATATGTATGTATACATATAAATATATATATATATATATATATATCTGTTCATAATTATGTGTACATTACCGGTCCATCTTAAGTGGTATGGGTGATGATGAGTACTAATACTACTAATTCTGGCGGAACGGAGTTCCGACGGATTGTTGTAGCACGAGGTACGGCAACTACAACGAATCTCGTCGCACCAAGCAGTTGTTTCTGAGGGTCCCGAGATTGGATGTGTTGGATAATGTATACAAATCAAACGGAGGGGAAGTGTGAGGAGGAGTTATGAGAATGATTAGGTGAGGGCCGGAGTTATTGCATCTTTGTGGGGAACATTTTTCGTGTGTTTAGTGATCAAATAATTTATTCATTCGTTTGAACCGCACGGGTGTACAGAAGTGAATAAACAGTTGCAGTTATTATTATAGCTAGCTATGAAAACTGGTAGGATGTCGGAAAAATTTACATTACTTGCTTTATACGTATTTATAGAACGTCGGGTGGGATTTATTCCTTCCCGTGCACATGATTCACCTACCTGTAATAACAGCCACCATGTTTTTTTGCATGAATGGAAGTAATTGTAGTACTTACGAAAGGTAGTAAACATGTTTTACAGTAAGTTTCTAATCGTTTTTGTCAGCGGATGTCGCACTGTGTTAGGGTATCTCGAACAGGACCTCTCTCACCTGTGAATATATCCATACTTACAGATTAGTTTTGGGAGCGGAGCTATTATCTATTAGTTCTTCTGGTACAATGTGTGCAACTGATGTCACCCGGGAGGATCGTCGACGAACTAGGAGTTTCGAGCGCTTAGTGAGTGAGGAACTCAAATTTTCATCGCACTCATGACCGAAGTTTATCCTCCTCTCTGCCTTTGTTGAACCTCACTCCTACCCACGAGCATTTCTCTGCACAAACACGGATTTTTTATTGTATTGGAACCTCTTAGGAGCTCCGGTCCAGAGATAGGTTATTGAGGCTGAGCATATGTATTCACATGATTGTGTATGTAACTTGACGTTAGTCCTCGTCTATAGCCTATTATACGCACTAAAAGAATCGATATAATAGAAAGTTGGTGGTACTACTGTTAGGGCCTATAACCCAGGTATTTGGGTATAAGTGACGCGGTGGGAGAAAACACAAGTAAAATTTCTGCTTTTGCGTCTCCCATAATTTAAGTTCAAGCTTTACGCCTGAGCCGCTGGCGTTTAACTTATAGATCCTCTCAAGTTTTTCAAAGATTTTTCAAGGTTCTCAAGATAAATGAGATATTATTGCCCCTGCATTTGACATCCGGTTGGGTTTTTAGCAATATGAACGTATTATAACCCGAAGGACGAGAAATATTATGTGACATTTACTCTTTCCCACGCTGAGGGGGCGTGCGGTGAAATGGAATAAGAACTGTACCCCTGTTCATGTGCATGTCCTATAGTTTCTAATGAGGGCGGCAAAGCCGCCAATTTGTAACTGTCCAGTCTTTGCCGAATTTCACCTGCACCTCTCAGAGAAACACTATAATAATCATCATAATAATAATTACGTTGGACTATCCTTGTACTCTTGAGGCTTCAAAGCTACAAATAGTGACCATGGCTCGTACGTATAGAAATTGTGTGTAGGGTAGGGTGCAGTACATGTTACCGTACCAATGTGTAGTCGTATGTTTTAAAGTCATTCCTGCTCCAGAGGCTACCGAGTCTTCTTGTGTAGAGGTTACCAACTTACATCGTTGTAAGTTATCGTAATGATGTCGTCATGTACGGTTCTGGGACGTACCGTTGCTATAGGTGTCTTACTGTTCATCAACGTTCTTACTGGTACTATTACATACTATACTTTCTCTACAAGGCAGTAGCTCTTTTACGTACATTTCTACGATGTTCTAATACTAAAGCACGGCGGAGTGTGTCCATACTGTTGTGTGCGCTCTAAGTGTGGGGATAGCATATTTTGTCCCAATGCTGGAGATTTGCCCAGTATATCTTTCTTTGTCGCCGTCTCACCCGGAATGGAGAGACTAGGGAGAAAGATATCCTTGTTGATGCACCAACATATTAGGATACTGTGGATTTCATGTTGTAATTACTAGAATATTTAGTAAAATCTACGTAGAATGATGTCAACTTTTCGGGCTCTAATCTCCTTGTTCTCTACTGAAATGAGTTAGCCTCGATGATGGGATGAGTGTCCAGAGATAACGTGTAAAGTGAAGAGTTGTGTGACGCGAGCTATTTGGTGGAACTATGGTGAGGTAATGCATATTACGAAGGAAGAGGAGTATTCCTCATATTCGCATGTTCTCATTTGCTAATCCATGGACAAAGTCGCAGTATACAAGTTACAATGTACAGAGGTGGAAAGGCATGGTTTTTTGGACCTCCCTGAAGTTTCGTAGTCGGAATCATCGGTTCTTTTGTATCTCTTATAGAATAGCCTGAGCTCACGGCTCACTTTCATCAATGCATCAGGATAAAGTTCTTGTTAACCCGGGCTTGGGAGTTAATAACGTTTGAGGAGGAGGAAAATGTGAGTGCTGACGTGTGTGGGGAGCAATTTGTCTTTTCGAGAGTATAAACATGATTTAGAACTGCCTGGAAAGTTAATGTATAGTGACAGTGCTGTAGAATATGAAATGGTTTAATTGATATGAAGTACAATGTCGTCATTATGCGGCGACGGCCACAATATGGAAGCATAAGGGTAGGTAGTATATTGCTATTCTTTTTTGCATACAATTTTGGAATCGTTCTATACGTTGTACGGCGTTTGCTTCTAGGTATGCATTGAATAGATTGTTTTATGACGTTTCATCACTGTAGACCATATGTAGATGATGACATTTTTCATACGTGTATGTACATATACATATATTACATATATAGTGCTAACTACTTTTGTAACTGTATCATCAATTCAAATTAACTATGAGCACATGGCACATATACACACACACACACACATGGGCATTTCATATGAACACTATTTTAGTGTAGTAGTACAGATTTGCTTGTTAATGTGATATTAGAATGCTAGGCATCTGTTTAGAGCTAATAGAATACATATGTACATGTGTATGTGTATTTTCCTCCAATATCGAATCCATCTTCCGTTGAAATGTTTTCCGCTCACATGCAGCAGCCCGGTGCTGTCCCGGGGGCAAACTCAATGAAGTGTTGTTGAGTGTTTTCGAATTCATCAGGGATATTCATCGAGGTTTGAATGGTAAAAGAGACATTGTGGTAAAACAGGATTGGGAGATTGTCGGCCGGACGGAAATAACGTGACTGGAGTAGAGATTTTAGGACTTCCTCCTGGGGAAGTAGCACTGATCACTCGTGCGAAAACCGCTCAGAAGTTTGCAACCCGTTTCGCTTATGGCTTTTCAATATTTTCTCCGTAGACTAGAATTCGTTACCGCTCTCTAGCTATATAGAATCCAATGAGGTTGGGATGATGTAATGTAGGGAGGCAACGCGGTATGTTTTCAGAGTGATCTTGAGTAAGTTAAAATAGCTCCTTTGGATTCTGGATCTTGTTTACGATAGGATTTTTCTCAACAATTATGTGGGAATGGGAACGCGTACCTGAAAAATCGGCCGTAGTCAGCCGCTTTCCATTGAGCAATATGATAGTGAAGAAAGTCAAAGAAGCTGTATAGGAGCGTACAATGAAGCCAACTTTCGATCGCCTCTTTCGTTTTTCCAGTACCTTTAGTTCTCATCTTTCCTCACCATTGCTATAGGGCTGCGATCATTTACATATGTACACATAAGGTAAACATAATAGTCAAAATTTCCCGTTCATATTCAAATAACAGGTAGTTTACCCCCCCGTGGAAGCGCATTTAAATTATTATTACTTGAATTAATCAACGGAAAAATAAGGGAGGTAGTTTGAAACCATATTACTACACCAACATTTTTCGTATTATTAAAGTTTTCAGAGACACATTTTCCCGTATGGAAGAAGTGAATCCAAATGCAAGGCCTCATGTTTTTTTTGGCTGCGGAAGATAATGTTCTTGATTGTATAGACAAGGTCCTGTATGAGTTGCCAGACGACAGCATTGTGACCTTGGTTATTTTGCTGGTTACGGGAGTTGACTACATGTAATTTGAGACAGAAAAACGGATTCCCGCGGGTAAATCCTGTATTCATTTCTCAGAGGAATGGAGATGGGAGGGATTAAGTTTACACCCTTTTTGTATGTCCTCATCATATCCTCTGATTTTCGTGAATAATGCAGAGGAGTACGAGTGTGTATGTCTGTATGCGTCTCAGAGATTGCATGTATTAGCCTTCTTAGTTAATTATTATTATTATTTATGGCTATCAACATGTTGGTCGTATGCTTGAAGTAATGCGTGAGTTACTGGGGAACAATGCAGGGCATGTCGAAGTATTTTGTCCAGTTTTATTATTAAAACTGTACATGCTGTAATCGGCCACCGGCTGCCGTGACATCTATGTTATTCTTGTGCTAGCGTATTTTTGACTCTCAAGCTCATTTTTTTTTTTGTGCTAGCGTATTTTTGACTCTCAATCTCATTTTTTTAGCTGTCATCATATTAGTAACAGAGAATATATATGAAAGGAAAGATTGTATACGTAGTTTATTCATCCAGTATATTTATATATTTGTCCTTTTGACGCTCCTGTCTTTCCATATATTTTACTTTGAATACGGAAAATCCTTGGCATCACCTTAATTTTTCTGCCAACCTACGGGAGGGTACAGGAAATGTGACCTTGTCCCAGCACCATGTGTATATAGGATACACCTATATTTACATACATATTTAAATATATATGTCAATACAAAATGTATTATATATATATGCGGATATGTACGTTAGTATGTGCTTTAATGCTGCTCTATGCGAAGAATTGCTAGTGGATACATACACCCAATTGCATTAGGTTAATAACTATTACTGGAGATAGAGGTTGAATATACGCAGGATTGGCTTTTAGTTGCCCTCAACGCTCCGACATAGCAGAGGCTCCCGACATTACCATTGCGCTCATGAACCGAACCCTTATCGAATACTGCACCCACAAT